>CAUYON010205685.1:0-13818 GCA_963573935.1 Arctocebus calabarensis | reverse complement strand
AAAAAAAAAAAAAAAGACAAAACATCTTCCTTAGACTTTTAAATGATAAAATTGCCATCTAGTCCTTTTGAGGAGTAGATAAAATTTTAGACCTCCTCTGTGATATTTTTTTGCCCTTTTTAAAATTGGCAACTAGTCTGGCTCAAAGACAGGTAAATGCATCATCTGAAGTCAGGGTCTCTAAAAGCGTTTCTGCAGGGGACCTGTCCGGTCACCCCGTTCCTCCCTTTTGTCTCTGGCCCAGAGTTCCTGCTCCACGCGCACTCTCCCCCACGTGTCTGCACCTCGCAGCCATAATCCTTAGCTTCTCTGAGGGGAAAGAGCAAGATAGAGACCTTTGCTTATGCGTACGTTTCAGAAGCAAGAGCCAGATTAACCCAGATTTAAAATATTTCTCTCTATATATATTTTCTTCCTGGCATAAGTCTTAAGTAATATTTTTCTTTGGTTCTCTACTGCCCTAAGATCTCAGGGGTCATTACTTTTGGTGTTGCACATCTACCACAATCTGACATTCCTGTAACCTCAGATAATATATTTTCACAAGCTGCACATGGGGTGTCTCCTCCCTGTTGCCCTGTGGGGAGGCCCCCCACCATCCCTTCCTTGCTTATGGGGCATCGGAGAGGCCCCCCTAATTTTTAGTGTGTCAAGGGCCCTGTGAAGCTGAAAAGTGGAAAACTTAATGTACTCCAGACTTTTTTGTTCTCATTTCTTAAAGACAAAATTCCTCTCTTTCTAACAAGCAGTTTTCCAACGTTCCCAGCAGCTAGTGTTTTTCCCCCACTTTAATGTGAATTTAATTGGAAATACTTCTTTTCTTCCAGCACCTCCATAATTATGCAAACTAGCATGTTTCTGCAATATAAGTCTTAAATTTTTACAAAAGTGTCTTTCCTATGGTGTTTAGCTGTTGACATGTTACATGTCTACGATACATGGCTATGCCAGCTTGTAAACGGTCACACGTCCCGGCTGGGATGCAGTTTTGAAGTGCCCCTGTCTTTGCCACAGGCCTGAATGAAGAGCTGGTCCAGCTGCTCCTCATCCGGGACGAGCTGCACACGGAGCAGGACGCCATGCTGGTGGACATCGAGGACCTGACCAGGTCAGTGCATGTCCCCTTGCCCCGAGAAGGCAAGAAGCCAAGGTGTCTGACATGGAGGGTTTAGGGCAAGAGCTTCTTCCTTTATTTCCATGAGAAAGTGACCTGCCCTTTAAAGGTGACCAACTGCTTAGATGGAGGAGAAACGCCCCCTTGCAGTGGATGGTCAGCACATTAGACCATGTGTCTCCTCCACCCAAGTTGAGTCGATAGTCCTGGTCTAGGACTCTATCTGGAACTCTATCCCTTGGGGAGCTGGCCGTAGCCGTTCCACACTGGTGTGTTTCCAGCAGGAGCCATGCGGTAGGTGCCGTAGAGTGCTGCAGCTCTTACGTGACCTGCAGTGCCCAGAAGACAGGGACCCTGGCGTCTTTCCACAGCCCTGGTGCCACCAGAATGTTCTCCCCATGGGGAACTCCAGGGATTGAGTTTTAGCTGGGCTCGGCTCCTCTCTGTAAAGACAAAAAGAATGCTTCTCTCCCTGGGGACAAGGAAACTAGGCTAATGCTGGTCGATGGCTTGCATTTCTTCCTAGTTTTATGAGTAGAAACGCCTGTCACTGTAAGTGTATAAAACACATGAGATACTGCCAACATTCCTACGATCACATGTGTATGACGGCGCCTTCCTGAGATGCTCCATATGCAGTCTTCAAACTGAGGCCACAGTTTAATCCCAGGATGGGTATTCAGAGAGTAGGAGGCTCCTCGAGGAGAGAAAGACCACAGCCCATCTCAGTAGCACAAGGAGCTGACTGTATGGTCTACAACCCTCCCAGGGAAGCTGGAAACCCAGGCAGGGATAACACGCTACACCTGCTGTGGAGCGTCTTCGCAGAGTGCAGTGGGTAAAATCATTGTCTGATGATGGGATTATTTATAAAAAGTTTTGGTTGCAAAACAAATGCCGCAAAACTCTGTTTAAGTTTTTTTTAAAAACACCTACAGGCAGCACTCCAGTTTGCATGTAATAAACATTATGTTGCCTTATCTTTAACCCAAACAAAACAAACTAGTAAGCCCTCTCATACTCTGAATGCACCTGCCCGCATCTGAAATACCACAGTAACACTGGAATAATATTATTGCTATCTACAGATATACTCGGGCACTGCACCAACAGAGAGCATGCAGTGGATTTCTATTCCCTTTTGTCAGTCTAAGAAATTTTCCTAAAGTAATAATAGTAGCTGAATATACTACCAGGACCTACATTTTTAAAAACTACATATGAATTCTTTTGTAAACTCTGCTATTTCACCTCTGCCCCTCGAAGCTGGGTTGACATTCTCTGTTGGCAGGGAAGACATTGAAGGTGCCTCCCTGTCACTGCAAGTGTTTGCAGCTCCTGTTTTTTGGCTGACACTTAAGTTTGTAGCCCCTGTTTTTTATTTAGGGTTTTTTTTTTTTTGGCAGTTTTTGGCCGGGGCCAGGTTTGAACCCGCCACCCTCGGTATATGGGGCCAGCGCCCTGCTCACTGAGCCACAGGCACCACCCTACAGCCCCTGTTTTTATGCCTTTCCGATGATGTGAGCAGAGGGAACAGGGCACGGTTAGAAGGAGAGGAGGCAGTGTTCTCAAGGAGTTGGCAGCCTTTAAACTGGAGCAGTCCTACGTAGGCAGAGATGTGAGCTCCCCGAACAGCCTTCCTCTTGGTAGAGAGAAGCCTCTTCATCTGGTTCTGGCTGCAGAATAGTAACTTTTCTCACTGCAGGGACCGGAGGATACTTAGCCCTCCCTAGAGGTAGCAGTTACAGAGGCCCACAGCCAGATCTCAGAAGGCTGTGGGCACAGCTGGGATTTTGTTCACCTCTTCCTCTACCTGTCAAATTCTTGCTAGGTGTCCAGGTATCCATTCAAATCAGCAGTTCTCAATTTGAGTTGCACATTGGAACTATCTGGGGGGGGTTATAAAATAGTGATACCTGGGTCTCACTCCCCAGGATTCTGATTTAATGACTCTGTGGGGTGTCCTAGGCATCAGGATTTTCTGACATTCACTCTTGATTCCAATGCACAGCCAAATTTGAGAACCAAAGGTTTACACGATGCTTCTTCGGAGAAGCACCCCCTGTCCCCCCAGAGATTTGGCTTTTGAACTCTCATCCTCCACTTGTGCTAGATTGTTAGTACATTAAACTTCTTACACCGGCATCTAAATCTGGACTGTTGTGAGGAGCTGACCCTAAACTACTCAGTTCTGGCATGTTCCTGCACATGAACTAGCTGTGACCTGGCTCTTTTCCAGGCCGACATTAGCAACCTCGGGGTCCCTGGCCTTATCCCATCTCTACTTACAGTCTCCCCACCTGACTGTAAACTTCCCGAGAGCAGAGACGATGCCGTTTCATTCACTGCTGTGCCCCCAGAGTCTCATCCAAGGCCTGCCCGGCACACAGCAGGTCCTCGACAATGATTACTGAGGAACAGAAGTCCGAGCGGGGCTCTAGTGAAACAAGTCCCAATAAGGACTTTCATATAAATTGCAGGGAAAAGCCTTTTAGTTTTATGGACTGAAACCCTTTCACTCCTTTGGCTTAATATTTTAATGAAATTCATCGTTGTATAATGATAACAATACCCAACTTTCAATATCTTCTGAAGCTGTGTGCCATCTGCTCACATATGTGGGTGCGTGAGTCCACGCGCACACACACGCACGTAGGTACATCTTTAAAACTCTCATAAGGGCTGTCATTGAATTAGCTACAGTGGAGTTGTAGCTCACTGGGCGTCATGATGTCTTGAGCTGTGTTTGCCTAAGTGAGGCACCCAAGCTACTTTACGGAAATGTGAAGGTTCTGGGGGGTTCTGGGTGCGTCCGAACAGGACTGCGGGACGGCCTGCTCCAGTGGTTTGTAAGGACTGGGCCGCTGCCGACGCCTTGCTCCCGAGTTCCTGTAGTTAGATGAACACTGCCATGGAGTTGTGGCAAGGAGGCCGTTGTCACTTCCCCATTTCTGACAGCACTTGTGGTTTGTTGTCCCTGTACCAGAGATGTGACACATTGCGTGTGACACATTGTGCACAGAACCAGTGAGTTCAGCCTGGCGTCACTGACTGCCCAGGCAGCACACACACATTGTCCCCAAGCCTTTCGTTACATCCGGAAACCACAGCTTCAGATGTTTTTCTCACGAGACTATTGTTCCCTACGTTGTGTTTCCAGCCCATTGTCCTTTGCAGTCTTCCGACCCCACCGTTCCCTGGGAAGTGATGCCTACAGCTGGGCCAGTCCTCCCACCTCTGCCGCCGCCACCGCCACCGTCCAGCAGCTGGGTGGGGCTGACTTGGGCTCACGGTCATAACGGAGCCTGATGAATAAGAAGGCTTACCTGCCCCTGTCTCGCCCTCTGCACGATCGTGCCCATAGGATTAACGGGGGGACGATCCTGCAAACATGGAAAACTTTTCCTCCACAAAGGCCCCCCGCTTGTAGACACCAGCTTGATTCCTGACTCCGGGTTTCTGCTGGGAGGAGGCTTGGTGAGCAGCTCAGCCTGGGTCTGCGAGCGCCTGCCTGCGTGCCGTTGCTCGTTTCCACTGCACGTGGGTGTTTATTTCTGTTGGCGATGCTCGCTCTTTGCCGCTCATTCCTTCCTTGTTGCCTCCACTGGAACATCTGCTCCATAAAAACAGAGGCCTCATTGTCTGGCTCTCCAGTGGGTCCCTGGTACCAGCACACAAAGAAGGCACAAGTTCAATATTTGTGGGTAAAAGCATCCCAGACTTTGACTTTTGTTCATTTTAAACACAGTTTCCTCTCAAAACCAGTAATATCTGTAAGTCTCGAGTCAATCGCCGTTTACTAAATATTACTGCAAGGAATCATGCTGAGGATATGAATGGTAAAGAGGTGAACTCAGTGTGAATAAAGTACTTTTTCTTGATTTACAGGTATTTTCCCTATGAGTAACTCTGAACTTGGTTTGAAGAATGTCCTAGCCCTTGATTGAAAAGCAGTTTGGATCTTTTTCTTCCTAGCACTAAGTGATTGTTTTAATTATCTTACAGACATGCTGAAAGTCAGCAGAAGCACATGGCGGAGAAAATGCCTGCAAAGTGAAAGAAGCCATTGAACCCGAGAACAAGCTAGAATTTATTTTGCTTCTGTGGTTGTGAAAATGCTGTTGCTAACAGTGGCACAGAAACATATATCAGTGTTAGTCATTGATAATGTCTGAAGCTTAACGTCCAGTGATTGGCCTTTGCTTCTTAATTTATTTTAATTTTTTACTTGTGCCACTTAATATCAGGCATTTTAATAAAATATCGTTACAAAAATGTACAGTACTTACACCATCACAGATCATGGTTAATCAAAGAGAGTAGTTAAACTTTATTTTTATTTGTTTAGAGATTTTAAGTTGGAGCAGTATTTTCCCGTTGACTACTTTCATTCTTTGCTGTAGTTTTAAAGAAGAACTGTAAATGACGGTGCTATTCAAGTCAAAAAATACATGCCTGCCTCGTAGTGACGTTCTAGTTCTCCGTAATATGTATATTTTAATCAGTTTTCAACATTTTGTGAATGTTGACTATCTGAAGTTACTTTTTAGATGTGCTATTAACATTCTTTTGGATTCAGAGGGTTCTTTGAAAGTTTTATGTATAAATATGTAAAATAAAAATTAAAATTTTGTTTCATATGATATGTCTTTTTGCTCACTAGCAAGCCCCACACTGACCATTCACTATTTACCGTTTGCTGCTTACTCCTCCACCAGGAAGTTTTTTATCAGTGAAAAAAAAAAAAAATCGTTCTAGAGATCAGGCAAGGCAAGAAATTGCCAGGAAGATTTTGAGAGTGTGGATGAGGGTGGGAGAGTTTGTGTGAGAGAGAGAGAACAGTTCAAGGAAGGCCGAAGGTTAGCACTGTCAGAGCTGGGACCTCTAGCCATGCTTAAAGTGAACAAGTAGAATTTCTCACTGGGCTATTTAATAGCTGCTGCTCTTGTCAGAGACTATTACTGTGTCAAACTCCATTTACCAAATTCAGCGCCTGAACAAGTGATGCTGGTGTTTCCCCTTTCCCCAAGGCCAGTTGTTGCTATTTTAAAAATTGTAATCACTTGTTGGCCTCATGAAAAAAAAAAAAAATTCCAAGTCTAAGGCAGATTACAGATTGTTTCCCAGGAAGGAGAGAATTTCAGAAAATAGATTTAATTAGCCAATGTCCATGAAGGGATTAGAGAACTATAAACTTAAGCAAAGATGAGCAATGCAGCATTCCAGAACCACCCACAGACCACCTGGTTTTGCCGCAAGGGCCATGATGTAATCTGAAGATGGGACTTGACAAGCGTCTCCATTTTCCTTTTTCAAAAATCCTTATGTAAGTATTGCAAGGAATTGCAAGAGTTGACGGTTTTCGTAGACCAGATTCCATTTGGCTTAGAAAATAAGCAGTCTTAAGTTGTAACACCATCACTTTTTATGGGCTTCAAACATGTTATTACCATTCGAATTGGAAAAGGAATCCGGCCTATAAATGTTTTTTGGGTTTTGTGAGCTGGCTGCTGAGAAGGGCAGGTTCCTGCTCGCCACTGAGCTAACGAGGGGGCTGGGGGGGGGGGGGGGCGCTGCCCTCGCTGCCCAAAGATCTCTGACTGAGCCATATCCCACACAGCTGTCAGGGATCCCAGTCCTGCGAGTCCAAACACAGAGACTAGACTTTTGCTGCTTCTAGCAGGGGAGAATGTCGAGCCCCAAGCCAGTGGTTCTCCCTCTCTCTGCACAGCGGAATCACCTAGGGAACTTTAGCCCCCACGAGTGCCTACCCACCCAGATGAGTTAATTGGTCTGTGTTGTGGGCAGCAACACTTTTTAAAGTTTCCAAGGTGATATTAATGTTAAGAACCACCGCCTTAGATTTTCTTCCCCTTTTCTTTTTAGCTTTTCTTAACCATGTTTTTCAGTAGAGGTTGTCTAATTAAAAAATATCATGTAGATTCTTGTTAAATTGAAACTTTTGAGCAGATCCAGAACCAGTGCTACAAAAAGATGCCTGTGCCCAAGTAAGAGAAGGCGGTGCGGTCTTCTAAACCTCCTGCGGTAGCACCCACAGCCCAGAGCCCTGACACTAAATCTCAGCGCATGCCAAAAGACTTTCTTAATTTTTAAAATCCTTGCCAGAATTGCCAGTTTCAATAAACAATTAGAAATGAGGTTTCTCTGAGTCTTGAGTAATGCAATCTCTCTGGCTAGAAACAGAGGTCGTGGAGAAATCCCAGGCCTCTAAACTCTTCAGATTATCTGAAGCTTATAATCAGAGCTCAAGAGCACCTGCTGAAGAAGAGGAAGAAGAAAATGAGACCAGACCCACAAAGGGCCTCTCAAATACCTCTGGGGCCACAGCCTGGCTAATGAGTGAGCAGCTTTTCCCACCACTCCCTGCTACCCTCGGAAGACTGTTAGATTCAGTTCAGTGGCGTGTATTTATCTCACTTGTCTGCAGCTGGTAGAAACATTGCCAAGTAACTGACTTCCAAGGGAACTCTTGAGATTGGGTCTGTCCAATCTTTGCTTGGGTTTGTCAGCAAGTACTGTAATTATTCCCAGCAGGATTCTTACCTATGTGAGGTCAGCCTTCCACACATGGACTCAGACCCTTACTGTCTAACCAGGCTTAACATTCTAGACTAAGTGAACTCCAAAATAGGGCACCACCTCTCTTCCCCGTGTTAAGAGAGTAAAGTGTAGGTGACAATGCTGAGACTCCTGGGCTTGAAGGCTCTAGCTCCAGATGTGACCTCCTCCATCTTGCCAGGGATGGGACTTCAGCATGCTCCTAAAGCTCTCTCGGTCTTATTTTACCACCTATAAATACCATCTCCTGGGATTACTGTAATGATTGAATAAAATAACATCTATGAAAGCACCAGACACCCAGGTTATCAATTATGATTGACAATAAATATTGAATGAAAAAGTAAAATGATCAGAGCTTAGGCAAAGTGGGACATTCTATCTTATGCCAGTTTCTGATATAAAACTTATCTTTGTGGATTTGCTTCCTGCTTATTAATTATTAATTTACAAATCGGACATGCTTAAGGAAAAAAGTTAGTAATTTCCCATTGCCCTCCCTCCTTGAAATACCAGTGTTAAAACTTGGAAGGGCTTTTATCCACCTTTCTCCATGCTTACACAAACAAATAACTACACATGCTTAGGTTTTGAATTTCAACTTGTGACCCAAGGTTGGGATTCATAAAAGTGCCTTGCAACTTGCTTTATCCACAGACTCACTTCCAGGTCAGTACCTACAGATGCAAGTCTTTTTAACAGCTGTAGAGTAATCCCAAGCGTTGATGGAAGATACTTCATTCAGCCATTCCTTTTAGTGATGTACAGTCTCAGTCTTTTCAGATTTCTGCCACCAATCTGTATAATGTAATATTGCAGTAATGTAACACTCATGCTTATACTTAATGTCTACTTAGGCCTTTTATTCTGTAGTGTTTATTGCATTTTTTCTTTAACTACTGTTTGGTATTATGTTTTGATACCCCACAGTACCAAGAGCGAATTAAGACTGGGAAGACCAAGTGAGGCCATTGGCAGAGAAGTTCAATTTCTTGCAAAGAAATTAGACCAAATTCCCATGTCTGGTCTGATTTCATTTTCATCTTTAAATATTCAGCTCGGGCCTCAATCTATCATCTTATCAATCTATCATTTCTTGTCTCTCTCTCTCTCATACACACACACACTCTTAGCCATCAAGAACTCTTCTCCACTGCATGAGTACAGGTTTTTCTCCACTTCCTCTACAAGAGGACAGACAATCCTCAGCCACTTTTGCTCAGTAGCTCCCAGCACAGAACCAGGCAGAGCCCTCATCTGAAGTCTGACCCAAAGGAGAAACTCTTCTTAGAACCTACCCTTCTGACACTTCTGTTAGCTGGGCGCACTCTTTGTCCTTCCTGATGTAGCATGCCTTTCCTCTTGCCCAAGGAGTGAGCCCTTCAGACCGATTTTCATTCGGGTATAATCTCACTGTTCACAAGTTAAGCCTGCCCCTGATGACTAGTCAATTTTCCCCTCAAATTCTTCACCTTCCCAGATATCTAGTCTAAGTCCCAGAAATTTCCTTCCACAGAATTTGTCATCGCTGATAAACAGCCCTGTGACAGATATGACTGGCCATCTGCTGAAAATCCATGCCTCTCCGCCATGTCTATAGTGATAAGATTGTCTGGGGAGTGGTTAAACTGACAGGGACATCACACAGCCACCCCTTTCATACATAGGGTACAAAAATATATGTATATACACATTTTAAGAAAGAGAAAAACTGTATTAAAGTTGTAATAATATATACTGATATAGTAATGTATCATATAAATGAACACAAGTCATACTGAGCACCTCTTGTAATTGCAGAAGTCAAACATGGCTCAAGTACTGCAAATTTAATGCAGTTTTTTCTTTCCTGAAAATGTGCACTCATTTTTTTGGCACCCTGTGTAGATGTGAGCCCAGGACTAATTTTCACCAACTGAATGTCAGTGGATCTGATCTATGTTCACTCCAGCTGATGCTTTAGAGAAGGGATTTACCACCACCACCACCACCCCCGTGTTCTCTTTCTCCTTGTACCAGCTGTGGTCACAGGACGGCAGAGCCACAAGTTGGAGGGATTCTGGATCCCCTGAGTCTGCATGGAGAGAATTGTCTACCATCCGGTAGGATTCCCCCCGGACTGTTACAAGGGTGGGAAGTGTTACATTGAACCATTACACTGTGTTGCATGTGTCACAGCTAGCATCACACTAACGAAACAACAGCCATAGTCCTTTATGAGCACAGACCAGTTGTCTGTTGACAACGCCTGTGTTCTTCACCACCATGCCCCGTGGCATCTTTCCTTTTGAAAATCTTGTCTGGGTCAGTGACTCACCCTTTGTCAGTTTACGGACATTTTCAGCTTAGTTTATATCTTGTTCTTCATTTTAGTTTTTACATTAGCCATGGGGACAAAAATTCAAAGTGGGTCAAAATGAAATTTGTCATAAACAAAACAATTCATGCCAGAAACAAATACAGATTTTATGATGATGCCAGATGTAGCAGCCCATATAGCCTATGGCTAGGAGGAATGAGAGTTATAAGAAATACCTGCATTGCTCAATAATGGAACACCTGGGTGGAAAGGGCGTGGAGAGGGATTTAGCTCTCCTAACAAGCATGAGAGCTCGCGAGATGAGAGCAGTGGTGAATTGGCAGTCTCTGCACCTGTGGTGTTGAGAGGCAGGAAGTCAGCCTTCTATTAGGCTGGAGGAGAGGGTAGTCGGGAGCATGTGCATTCTATCATGGACCTGCTTATTCTGTCTCCTCTCCTGCCTGCAGAACGCCAGCATGGCATCTCTCTGCTGAAGATCACCAAGCTCTACTAAATCCTAACATGTATCTTTCTAAGAAGACTGCATTGCTCTCTCTAAGACTCTCTCTCTCCTGCGGAAGTGATAGCCCTCAGACACCTAAGAGAAATTGTTCTTGAGTAAGGTAGCTCAGCGGTCAGCGTCCAGAACCTAGTTAAGCCGGGCCTGAGACCTGGCCAGTCCTGAGCCCTGACAAGCCATGGCAGCGATGGGCTGTCACAGCCAGAAACACAGTTATTTGTTTAGTGACAAGATACCCGATACCTCTTTGGTGTCTGTCAGGAAAAGCCTTGGGTCCCTATGAGCACCACAAACAAAGCAAACAGCCCCTCAGAATGGCAGAAGATTTTTGTATGTTATGTATCTGACAAAGTTATTCTGATAACTAGAATCTACAGAGAACTCAAACAATAAAAGTGCAAACAACCCTCTTTATACGTGAGCAAGTGATGTGAACAGAAACTTCTCTGAGGATGACAGACGAATGACCAACAAACATATGAAAAACTGCTCATCGTCCTTAATCATCAGAAAAATGCAAATCAAAACCACTCTAAGATATCACCTAACACCAGCAAGATTAGCCCACATCACAAAGTCCCAAAACACCAGACGCTGATGTGGATGCGGAGAGAAGAGAACACTTCTATACTGCTGGTGGGATTGCAATCTAATACATACAGCCCTTTTGAGAGAAGTATGGAGAATCCTCAAAGATCTAAATATAGACCTTCCATTTGACCCTGCAATCCCATTACTAGGTATCTGCCCAGAAGAACAAAAATCATTTTACCACAAAGACATTTGCACTAGAATGTTAATTGCCCAGGCACTTGGGAGGGTGTGGCAAGAGAATCACTCAAGCCCAAGAGTTTGAGGTTTCTATGAGCTGTTATACCACGGCACTCTACCCAGGCCGACAGCTTGAGACTCTGTCTCAAAACAAACAAACAAACAAACAACACTAATATAGTCCAGTTCAGGGGTAGAGGGAAGGGAAAGGAGCAAGGGGAGAACTTTTGGCAGAAGGAGGGAGGGCAGGAGGCGGGATCCCACCTCCTGTGCACATTGTGAGGGTGTATGACACACCCCCTGGGTGAGGGGCTCTTCCACAAATGGAACTTTACCCTGGAAGTGAGAACAACGCAACCTAAATATTGTCCCCTCATATTAATTTGTATAAAGTTAAAAAAAAAAAAACTCAAGACCACACTTGACTTATTGCCACCTCAGCTGAATTCTGATGCTTAAAAAAATGCAATTACCTTTGACACTGGTGTTCATTTATTTTTTTCTAAATAAAATATGACACATTCATTATGAGATAGGTTGATAGGGAATGAGTTTCTCAGGATATTTTAATTGAGGCTTATAGTCAGTTATCAGTATAAATTATTATTATATTAAATAATTTATGAATTAATGGTCTGGATATGCAAAGTGAAAATATCTTTCCTTTCTGAGTATCTGAAAAGCCTTTCATGTAGTAGCTTTGGTAAGAAGTGATTCATCCAGACTGGTCGTGAGATGTTTTTTCCTGTAGTATATACTTTTGTTCATTCATTTCTCTATTCTAGAACAATGCTCTGCCTCTGTGGTAACAACCCTTTTTTTAAAACTGTGGAATCTATTTCCCAACACCACAGCACAAGAGCACAAAGCAGAGAAGTGAGATGTGGGGTAAAAGTGATTTTATTTTCACCCTCCAAACACAGCATTCAAACTTATTATTTACTACCAGATTCTCTTGTCTTTTATATTCATTCAATTTCGTATTTGCTTTTTCACTTTTGAGAAACTAATGTATCCAGACTCTGGCAAAGTATAGACAAGGCTGGACGTGAGTTCTTTAATTTTCTGCCTCATAAAGTCACTTCCTTCTAGATGTCTTTTAGTTCTCAGGAGAAATTATAGTCTGCCATGACGTGTCATGTCACCTTGAGAAAGGGGATTTTAGGTCACAGAGCATCCCCACATACAAGAAATCGCATTGGAGCCAGGAGCCCATACTTCACCTTGAGAGCAATTTAGACATGAGAGTTCAAGGTGAAAATAATGTTGACTTTTATAGGCGATAGAAAGAAAGGGCTTTGCTCGTTATCACAAAGCATCCATTTCCTCTTTCCAGTGAAGTGAAGGACTCCTGTCTCTGCTGCTCAAGAAGGCTGCTTTTAGAATATGTCATTGCCTCAGATGCAAATCAGACTGGGGATAGTGCACCAGCAACACTGTCAGCCTATGTAATTTTTTAAGGGAAGTCATGCATGCCTCAGGAAGAAAAACTAGGTGTGGGGATGTTTGAATGGGAGTGATGAATCCATCTCCCTGCAGTTCTGGCTAAACTGAGCGTGGGAGTGAAACAGAACCTGGGGCTTTCTGGAGTTCCCGGGCCGTCTCTCCACACTGCAAGTGAGAGTGCTGGGGCACAGACACTCTGCCGCTCTAGCTCCGGGCCAAACCCAGCAGAGGAAACCTGGCTGAATGCAGGAGCCAAGAGAGCGGAAGAGCTGCCCACGAGCGGACTCTGGACCCAGGTAGCTACACTGCAGGCCTCGCGTCGCCACTGGCCACTGCTTCCAAATGCATTCGATGCCTTGTATCCAATGGCCAAACCCTGGAGAGTTAGAGCCACCATCACCCAACTGCCAGTCTGCAGTCTCCTATGAGGACCTTCTTCAGTCACCACAGTGAGACCCAGTGAAGCTCAGAGCCCGGCCCACCCCAGGAGTGCAGAGGCCTAGAGGGGATTTGTCAATGGCAGCCTTGAAAGTACTAAATAGTTGAGGTTTTATGATTTAGGAGACAGTATATAAATAATCAAAAACCTCTTTTGTGTTTCCCCCGCTTTCCAAGCTGATCCAGAGAGCTACCTCCTTGCAAACACTTAGGCTAGAATCACTCCGGAAATATAAATGAATGCAGTTTGGAGGGGAGGGGCATGGCCAACAATAAGAAAGAATTAGAAGGGTTATGAATTTTACTTTTTTTTGGACCATACTTGAAATATGTTGTTCATTTGTCCCCTATAAGACAGAGTGGTAAGGCTTGGCGCCTGTGGCTCAACGAGCTAAGGCGCCAGCCACGTATACCTGAGCTGGCGGGTTCGAATCCATCCCGGGCCCAACAAACAACAATGATGGCTGCAACCAAAAAAACAAAAACAAACAAAAAAAAAATGGCTGGGCATTGTGGCGGGCACCTGTAGTCCCAGCTACTTGGGAGGCAGAGGCAGGAGACTTGCTTGAGCCCAGGAATTGGAGGTTGCTGTGAGCTGTGATGCCACAGCACTCTATCCAGGGTGACAGCTCGAGGCTCTGTCTCAAAAAA
>CAUYON010205683.1:0-11935 GCA_963573935.1 Arctocebus calabarensis | reverse complement strand
CCTGTAGTCCCAGCTACTTGGGAGGCAGAGGCAGGAGACTCGCTTGAGCCCAGGAATTGGAGGTTGCTGTGAGCTGTGATGCCACAGCACCCTATCCAGGGTGACAGCTTGAGGCTCTGTCTCAAAAAAAAAAAAAAAAAAAACCTCAATGACATCATCACCCTAGAGATTCCGCTATATACAAATCATATCTGGAAGAATTTTCTTTATAGGCAGACTTGAAAACTGTCCTCTTAGATTTAGTAATGCATTAAATGGTCCCTTTGTTGTTTGGTTTCTTAAAATGTGTAATTGCTTCTGCCAATATTTGATAGGGTGAGCTGGGTATGGTGGCTCATACCTGTAATCCTAACACTTGGGAGGTCAAGGTGTGAGGATCATTTGAGGTCAGGAGTTTGAGACCAGTTTGAGCAAGAGCGAGACCTCATCTCTACTAAATAGAAAAATTAGCCAGGCATTGTGGTGGGCACGTGTAGTCCCAGCTACTCAGGAGGCTGAGGTAGAAGGATCACTTCAGTTCAAGAGTTTGAGGTTGTTGAGGGGTAGGCTGATGCCACGGCACTCTACCTGGGGCAACAAAGTAAGACTCTATCTCACAAAAACCAAAAATTAGATAGTATTTTCTTTTTTTTTTTTTTTGAGACAGAGCCTCAAGCTGTCACCCTGGATAGAGTACTGTGGCATCACAGCTCACAGCAACCTCCAACTCCGGGGCTCAAGCGAGTCTCCTGCCTCTGCCTCCCAAGTAGCTGGGACTACAGACGCCCGCCACAACGCCTGGCTGTTTTTTGGTTGCAGCCATCATTGGTGTTTGGCGGGCCCGGGCTGGATTCGAACCCACCAGCTCAGGTGTATGTGGCTGGCGCCTTAGCCGCTTGAGCCACAGGCACTGAGCCAAATAGTATTTTCTTTCTTTTTCTTTTTTTTTTTTGTAGAGACAGAGTCTCACTTTATCGCCCTCAGTAGAGTGCTGTGGTGTCACACAGCTCACAGCAACCTCCAACTCCTGGGCTTAGGCGATTCTCTTGCCTCAGCCTCCCAAGTAGCTGGGACTACAGGTACCCACTGCAACGCCTGGCTATTTTTCTGTTTTGCAGTTTGGCTGAGGCTGGGTTTGAACCCGCCACCTTTGGGATATGGGGCCAGTGCCCTACTCGATAAGCCATAGGCGCTGCCCCAGATAGTATTTTCTTATTCATAGTTTCTTCAAAGCAGTTTAATTCTTATTCTGGTAAGTTCTTGTGTGAGTGGTAGTTTTAGTGATGATATGTATGTTATGGTAAGTTGGTTGTAGATGAGTTAGGTGACTAAATGAGATCTTTGCTTTGTCTTCAAACAAGCTATTCTTTATTTACCCTTGGCTGTTAGTGACCATTAACTTAAAAATAGTTACAAGTTGGCTCGGTGCCTGTGGCTCAGCGGGCTAAGGCACCAGCCATGTAAACCTGAGCTGGCAGGTTCAAATCCAGCCTGGGCCCGCCAAACAATGATGGCTGCAACCCAGACAAAAATAGCTGGGCGTTGTGGCGGGCGCCTGTAGTCCCAGCTACTTGGGAGGCAGAGGCAGGACACTCGCTTGAGCCCAGGAAGTGGAGGTTGCTGTGAGCTGTAATGACAGGACACTCTACCCAGGGCAACAGCTTGAGGCTCTGTCTCAAAAAAAAAAAAAAAAATAGTTACAAGTTTACCGAGAAAGCAGGCTTGGACAACACATTGTTCATAAATTAAAGATTTAACTTTAGAATAATTACTTTTCAACCAGGTGTGGTGACTCACAACTGTAATCCTAACATTCTGGGAGGCTGAGGTGGGTGGATTGCCTGAGCTCAGGAGTTTGAGACCAACCTGAGCAAACGAGACCGTCTCTAAAAAATAACTCAAAAAAACCCTCCAAAAAACAAAGGGAAAAAAAAATAGCCAAGCATTGTGTTGGGTGCCTGTAGTCCCAGATACCTGGAAGGCTGAGGCAAGAGAATCACTTTGAGCCCAAGTTTGAAGTTGCTGTGAAATATGACACCACCGCACTCTACCAAGGGTGTCTAAGTGAGACTCCTGTCTGAAAAAAAAAAAAAAATTACTTTTCTAGTTATATGTATTAAAAGCTAAACTTAATGAATTATATATATGTACGTTGCTTCATTATTGAATATTTGCTAAAGACATGCCTCACTGTTGGCTATGTGCATCATTCAGCACATTTACCACAGGCCACAGAAGAGGGATATTAGAAAAAATTATGAAGTCCATGAGGCTTGTTTTTCATGTTCTCATTCCTTTTTTTAGTGACTGCCCTTGTTGATGTCTGTCAACAACCTTAAGACTCAGATCTTCCTTCTATGGGATCTCAGGCAGTGATTCATACTTCTCCCTCCCTCTTTAGTTTCTTCCTCACTGTCAGCATTCATTTATATAATATCCTGTCCCTCAGAGCTCCGCTTTCTATCTCCTGTTATGGTAAATTAACCTGCACTTAGTTATTAGGAGTTGATTGGCTTAGTGTGTTTTGCTGATACAAGTAAGGTTATATATTTGCCTTTGATGGGGATTTTGATGTCTTAATTCAAATGATGGGACTCACTGGTAGACCAAGAAGGCTGATATTTTAAAATAGGAGCAGAGGTGATGAGGATTTATGGGACTTAAACTACATGTAGTTCATTGGCTGGGGGTACACTGGACCTCTTTTTGTGGTGAGCCTGTCTTATTGTTGCACAAGTTAGGGCCTGGTCCTCTCACCTCTTGTGCCTGTTCAGTGTAGTTGAGTTCCCAGAAGTACTTCTGCTTTATTCTCATACAAGAGATGAGGGTTCATGCACAGTTCACCGTCTTTGAAATGCCTTCTATGCCTTATTTAAAAGAAGGGGACCCTTTTATATGTTTGCCACACAGCACATTCTCTTGGACCTAAGTATTCAATGGACACAGCCCCACTGAAGAATGAGTTGAGGCTGATTCTGCTTCTTTAATTCAGCTGCATTTCAAGATGCAGTGGGTTTGTTTTTAACATCTTAATTGGACTTTTACTATCTTTGCACTTTATTGCTTTTAAAAACCGACGAAATAGCAGGAAATGTATAGATAATATTAGAAAAACACTTCAATTTTCTTTGAAAAGATTATGATTTTTCTTGTTTTTAATATAAAAGTATCCTCATTTCTTTTTTAAGAATATCTTATTATGAATGTCTTATTAGATGAAATTATCCTATATGATGCTGAATTAATCAGCAAAAATAACTGGCCTCTAGGAGCCTTTTTTTTTTTTTTTGCTTTGCTTTTTTGTTTTTTGAGACAGAGTCTCACTATGTCCCCCTTGGTAGAGTGCTGTGGTGTCACAACTACAGCAACCTCAAACTCTTGGGCTTAAGAGATTCTCTTGCCTCAGCCTTCCAAGGCACCCACTACAACACCTGGCTATTTTCTTGTTGTAGTTGTCATTGTTGTTTTAGCTGTTTGGGCTGGGCTCGAACCCACCAGCCTCAGTGCATGTGGCTGGCGCCGTAACCACTGTGCTACAGACGCCAAGCTTAAGAGCCTTCTTTTAGGGATGGTGATAAGACTGGCCAGTAAGCCAGTACTTTGGTTAGATTTAGCTACTTTCAGAGTACATTCAGTACGTAAACATCTCTCAGAACAGTTCTTTAAAGTAGGTATTTAAACCTACTTTGGCAGGTAGACTCGCTTGAGTCTCCTCAACTTTATAGTCTGAGAAACTGAGTACCTTTTATACTTAAAATGGTATGGAGGAGGGGTATCTCACTCTTCAGCTGATTCCCTTCTCCATTTCCTAATTCGCTTTCTTTCTTTCCCATCTCCCACTTCCCTACTCCTTCAGAGATGTTGGTTGGGTGTGGAGAGACATTTTTTTTTTTTTTAACCAACCAGTAAACTGGAATAATGTTAGGAGCTGTTCAGTGAGGGAAAGGAAGATGTCTTGAGAGTTGGGGAGAAGAAAAAGTCTACCCACAAATTCACTTCTATGGACAATTTTCTGTAGTGACCCCTGGGGAAGAAAAATAGAAATTACCTTGGTACCTTGGTTGATATGAAATGTCAAATGATTGACACATGACTGACTGAGGCTCTGCAATATTGCCACTTTGCAATAAGCTGAAGAGATCTCCAGTCTCTTTACCAGGCATAAAGTTATGGAGGAAGCGTGAGGAATGGGCTCTTTTTGCAATGACTAGCACTACTAGAATATAATTCCTTACTCTATATATGGTAAATATCATCAGATTGCCTATCTCTAAATCTTATTTCCTAAGGAAAACATAGTAAACCATATTTGCCCTATACTTATCTCCCGTCATCTTGCTGATGCCTGAATTTTTACGACTGCTGAAACACTGAGTCTCCTCAGCGACACGTCTTTTTAAAAATAGGTAACAAGGGGGCAAGGGAATGGGGAAAATGGGTGTGTTCCTACTTAATGGGCACAATGTTAGGGTGTGCGGCACACCTCTTGGGGGTGGTATACAATTATAAGAGGGACTTTACCTAACAAATGCAGACATTGTAATCTAATTCTTTGTACCCTCAAATTAACCTGAAACAATAATGATAAAAAAATAAAAAATAAATAAAATTTAAAAAACAAGGGCACAAAGGTTGATGCCTGGGTATCATTTCATCTCCACTTCCAGTTTCCCACATGGCATGTGGTGTTAGTTTCTTGTTTGTCTTCTTTCTTACAGGAGTGCATGGAACTGTGTGTGTTTGTGCATGTGTGGACTTTTTACACTTATGATGATAGACTATATACCATTCTGCGTTTTTGGTTATTTTTCACCTATGGTATTTTTAATTGGTATACACATAGGCCTATCTCTTTTTCTTTTTCTTTTCTTTTTTTTTTTTTTTAGATAACTGGTGGTTTCCATTGTATGGCTGATTTACAGTTTATTTAACTTATTCCCTATTAAAGTACCTAAGTGTTCTCTTTGTAGTTATTGAAATCAAGTGCTTGAAACTTGTTCACATGAAATATCCTGGACCTGTGTCCTGGCAGTTATACCTTGTTTGTTGTGGGAGAGGCACTAAATGTACTGCTGTCATTTAAGCAGCACGACATTGGGAGATGGGTTCCTATTTCTTAGATCAGCCACTAAAATCTAGTCCTGAGGATCCGTTTGTAAATTCTAGGCAGATTTATTTTCTATTCACAGAAATTTTTCCTTTTTTTCTCTGAAGGCAGTTCCTAACATAGACATGTGTCTTCCATACAAATGACCACGTGTGGAAAGCCCTTTTCCGCAGTGTGGAGAAAGTGGGAGGAGGGAGATTCCCAATTTCACTGCTTGGGCTGCAGCTGGGAAAGCAATTCTTGGCATTTCAAGATGCAAGTTTGAATTAATTTTCTTAGAGAAAATATATTTGGTAGTTAGCTTCCATAGTTGTACCACTAGTATTTCAGTACCGTACTACAGATACATTATAGATTCAATAGGCTTTTAAAATTAGACCAAGTGCTATTCATAACATTGTTTCTATGATAAAGTATATTGCAAAGTCCCAACTGAAAAACAACCTGTTGGTTGGTGTTTGTGAATTTGTGTTGGATCTGTGTGGCCAGATTTTGCTTCACCAGACCAAATGTCATGTGGAATGGGAGTAAATATTTGGATTTTTAAAAATAGAATTTTTATGCTACTGTTTGCTGAGGCTGCAGTGAGACTTACGTGTAAGATGAACTTTTTTCCCCTCTGGGTAATTGGAGTTAGTGAGGAAAGAGCAAAATTGTGAAAAGATTTTTCTTTCCCAGTAAAGGTAGAAGTTAAGGACTTTCAGACAGAGAAAAAATGTTAGAATAAGCAGAGGCATTTCAACAGTGATAAAAGTGGTGTCATGCTCCCAGAAACAGAGATACCCCAGGAAATTTTATGGACACATTGGTGGATAAAATTGGTGAGGTTACTTAAAGAAACTGGGGGGGGGAGGTTGCCACCTAATTCTGAAAGTTAGACTTGAGGCCCAGACAGAAAGGCCTATGCAGGCAATCTTTGTGATTGACACTACTGAGAAGAACTGCATGGCTTTGTTTTTGTGTATGCATAGGAGTGGGGGAGTACAGGGAGGGTGCATTTCAAAGTAAAACTGGAAGTGATGGTAAAGTGATGATAGAAATGAAGGATGTCTCATAAAACTGTCTAATCTGTGAATGGTTTGTATCCCAAGGTTTTCTCTTACTATCAGAGAGCATACTGTTTGCTTTTTTGTCTTTAAAAATATTTTTTATGGAAGTTTTCAATTATACCCCCAAATAAAGAGAGTAGTATAATGAATTCCATGCACCCATCAACCAACCTCAATAATTAGGAACATTTTGACCATCTTGTTGTGTCTTTCTAACTGCCACTTTCTTTCTCCTAGAGAAAAAAACAAATTTGTTTTAAAGCAAATTCCATGTATCATAATATTTCACAACTATCTACCATACAGAGATTTAAAAGATACAACCACATTACCATTATCATAACAAACTGTTAATTACTTGATGTCATCTAATACTTACTCTGTGTTCACATTTCTCTAATTGTGGACTGAGGATGGCAGGGAGGGAGGCTGGAGGAAGGGATGACAAAGGGGCACAAGGAAACTTTTGGGAGTGATGGATGTGTTCATTATTTGAATTGTGATTTCATAAGTATGTACCACATTCAAAATTTATTAAATTGTGTACTTTGCATATGTAGTATGTGCAGTTCATTGTTTGTCAATTATATTATAAATATAATGTAAAGCTGTTTAAAAGAAAAAACTAGTGGTGTAGCTAAAGTCAGGCAGTATTTAAAAATATTTTTCCTGATTATCTAAAAACTATCTTTTTATGGTTGGTTTGTTCAAATCAGGTTCTAAATAAGAACTATAGGCGTGGGTGGTGCCTGTGGCTCAAAGGAGCAGGGCACCAGCCCCATATGCCAGAGGTGCTAGGTACAAACCCAGCCCTGGCCAAAAAAAAAAGAACTATAGGCTCGGCACTTGTAGTTCAGCGGCTAGGGTGCCAGCCACATACATCAGCGCTGGCGGGTTCGAACCCAGCCCGGACCTGCCAAACAACAATGACAACTACAACCAAAAAAATAGCCAGGTATTGTGGCGGGTGCCTGTAGTCCCAGCTACTTGGGAGGCTGAGGCAAGAGAATCGCTTAAGCCCAAGAGTTTGAGGTTGCTGAGAGCTGTGATGCCACGGCACTCTATCGTGGGCAACATAGTGAGACTCTGTCTCAAAAAAATAAATAAGTAAGAAATACACATTACATTACATTGTCGATACTTCTCTAGGTTTCTGATAATCTATAACAGACCCACCAGCCCCTCCCCTTTTTCTTTATTTTTTTGAGACAGAGTCTCACTATGTCACCCTCGGTAGAATGCTGTGGCATCACAGCTCACGGCAACCTCAAACTCTTGGGCTCAGGAGATTCTCTTGCCTCAGCCTCCCAAGTAGTTGGGACTACTGGTGCCCACCACAACACCTGGCTATTTTTTTGTTGTAGTTGTCATTGTTGTTTTGGCAGTCCTGGACTGGGTTCAAATCTGCCAGCTCAGGTGTATGTGGCTGGCGCCTTAGCCTCTGAGCTATAGGCACTGAGCCAGCCCTCCCCCTTTTCATGCCATTTAGTTTTTTAAGAACCCAGATCATTGATCTTGTAGCACTTGCCACATTCTGATTTGGTGATTTGGTTAATTAGAGCCGTGTAGTAGCATGCTCCTATCTCCTATATGTGGTGTTTCCTATAAACTGACAGTTAAATCCAAAAGCTTCACTGAGCTCAGCCTCACCTTTTTTTTTTCTTCTGTTTTTGTTTTCTTTGTTGTTGTTGTTAATAGGTTTTCAATGGTACCAGAATCAATTTTGTAGCAAGAGTACTTTATAGGTCATGCTGCTGTGAACTTTTTAATGCATATCAGGGAGGTCTGTTTGCCCTACTTTTAGTGCAGAATTGATCAGCAGAGTTAAGTATTGTCAGCCTTATCCATCCATTATAAAATTCCCTGTCAGTTTTTACCTAATAATTTAAGGAGCCACTGCCTAACTCCTTATTTCATTAGTAGTAAATCATTCACTTGTGTCTGTCTGTACAATTTTTAATCAATGTATTGAGGTGTAATTTACATACAATGAAGCACACATATTTAAAGGGTGCAATTCAAGAAAGTTTGACATATATTATATACTTTGATATGTGTATATACATATGTATACATTTTTGATGATTGGCTAGCTACTATAGAGAACATGGTGTTTGGGAGGCTCACTGCAGGGATAAAACATGATTCCTGCAGTCAGCTTTTTGAAAGGTAAACCCTGATTCTCTCAGTGGTAGAGCATATTTTTTGGTGTGGCAGTAGGGAACAGTGAATACTTTAGCTTTGAACCTTCCTTTATCACTAGCTTATCAGGGAGATCATGCCAAAACAAAGCAAAAACTTAGAACAGCTCTTTGGTTTTCCCTTACAGATTTTATTATACAGATATCCTAAATAACTGCTTTCAGATACTCACTTGCTGTTCAGGGGTTTATTACGTGACCCCAACCTTGTTTCTGCCTACTGACGTACTATTCCATTTCAAAACCAAAAACATCTCAAAAAAAATTTTTTTTTAATTGTTGGAATCATTGAGGGTACAAAGAACCAGGTTACACTGCTTGCATTTGTTAGGTAAGGTCCCTCTTATAATTATGTCCTGCCCCCAAGAGGTGTGTCACACACCATGACCCCAACCCCCTCCCTCTTTCCCTCTATCCACTCCCCCATTCCCCCACCCACCACCATGTACTGACATCAATTGTCCTCATATCAGAATTGGGGAAAAAAAGTTTTAAAAGGGAAATCTTTTTATTTTTAAAATCTAAAATAAAAAAAAATAAAAAATAAAAGGGAAATCTTTTCATTCCTTTACAAACTTTTTATTTCTCATTTCCTTTTGGGAACCTCTTAATATCAATGTAGTAATCCCAAGCAGAATGAGACACTGAAAGTATTTGGCACTTTGCAAGTCTCATTGCACATGTGCTACAAAGTTTCTTTTGCATGTAATGGAGCTGATCTGTCTTTGTGCCAGTGGGTCATACACATGATATAGCTGAGGACAGTAAAATGCATGTCTTCAGTGAGGAGAAGAGTTAGCAAATTAGGGGTTCTTTTGCACAGGATAATCTTTTCTTGGCTTAAGAAAAATCCTGGCCTGTGAATGACACCTTTCTTCTATTGGTTGGAGTGTGCCTATGTTGGAATTTATAGGGAAGTTGTGTTAGCTAATCAAGGCATGGACAAAGCTCATTTTCTAGGCTGATGAGAACACTGCTATTGAGCAGAGCCTGAGCTGTGGCACAGACTGAGGACAGGATACCAGATGCAGTGCCTATTTGAAGTCAGCACTGCAAATGGCCTCTGGAACATGCAGTACCGAAACCAGAAAGTACTCCTCTTTCATCTGGAGGCAGCCCAAACTATTAATACTAAGCTCTAAAGCAACCTGCTAATCCTTACTCAGCCTACTTGGTTCTCTTCCTCTTTGGGCTGCTACTTCTCCTTTGCACAGAGTCAGAGTTAACGTTTTTAAGATCACACACATATGTGTGCGTATGCATTTTCCCTGTGTACTCAAAATTTTCTTGCCTCCAATCTACTGTACTATTAAAAGAGGGTTAAGTCTTTGGCAAGGGTATTAAACTAATGAATCAGAAATTCGGATCCCTGCCTGAGCTCATGAGTTTGAGACCAGTCTGAGCTAGGGCGAGATCCCATCTCTAAAAATAGCCAGGCATTATGGCGGATGTCTGTAGTCCCAATTACTTGGGAAGCTGAGGCAAGGGAATCCCTTGAGCCCAAGAGTTTGAGGTTGCCATGGCACTCAACCGAGGACAACAAAATGAGACTTTGTCTCAAAAAAAAAAAAAAAAAGGGCGGCGCCTGTGGCTCAGCGAGTAGGGCGCCGACCCCATATACCGAGGGCTGTATAACCCGGCCCCGGCCGAATGCATCAAAAATTAGCCAGGCGCTATGGCGGGTGCCTGTAGTCCCAGCTACCTGGGAGGCTGAGGCAAGAGACTCGCTTAAGCCTGGAGGTTGCTGTGAGCTGTGACTCCACAGCACTCTACCGAGGGCAATAGAGTGAAACTCTGTCTCCACAAAAAAAAAAAAAAAAAATTCTGATCCCTTGAAGGCCAACCAACTTAGCCTCTCCTTGACACTTATCCATCATCTTACAGATCTTGACACCAGGCAATCTGGATGAAACAGTGTGTATAACTCAGTGCAAGATCATCATTGCTACCAAACAAAAAAGTAAGAAACATATTTAGTAGCTTTATCCTGCAAATATCATTAATAGTAGTGTACTATAATGCAGGTAACAGTATATGAAAATTCAACCTAAGACTCAAAAGTGTGTGTGGGAGCTGGGCATGGTGGCCTATACCTAAAGTAACCCAGGAGTTCAAGTCAAACGTTGGCACCATGGTAAGACTCTGTCTCTAAAAATATATAACAGGGACCTGAAGAGAAACTGCTCTGAAGAAGACAGGCGCACGACCTACAGACATGAAAAAAGTTAATCATCAGAGAAATGCAAATCAAAACTACTTTGAGATATTATCTAACTTCCGAAAGATTAGCCTACATCACAAAATCCCAAAACCAGAGATGTTGGCGTGGATGTGGAGAAAAGGGAATACTTCTACACTGCAGGTAGGAATGCAAAGTAACACATTCCTTTTGGAAAGATGTTTGGAGAACACTTAGGGATCTAAAAATAGACCTGCCATATGTTCCTACAATTCCTCTACAAGGTATATATCCAGAAGACCAAAAATTACATCATAACAAAGATATTTGCACCAGAATGACTTTTTGCTAAGTCATGGAAGAAGCCCAAGTGCCCATCGACCTACGAATAGATTAATAAATTGTGGTATATGTACACTATGGAATATTATGCAGCCTTAAAAAAGATGGAGATTTTACCTCTTTTATGTTTACATGGATGGAGCTGGAACATAGTCTTCTTAGCAATGTACTCAATGTACTGAGCAATCCAATGTACCAGTCCTATTATGAAACCGAGTTATAGCTTATAGCCTAAGAATATGGGGAAAGGGGGTAGGGAAGGGAGAGGAGGGGGGAGAATGGGTGGAGAGAGGGTAATTGGTGGGACCAGACCTATGGCGCATTGTACAAGGGTACATATGAAATTTACTAAATGTGGAATATAAATGTCTTATCACAATAACTAAGAAAATACCGTGAAGGCTATGTTAAACAGTTAGATGAAAATATTTCAGATTGTGGCTCGGCGCCTGTGGCTCAGTGGGCTAAGGCGCCAGCCACGTAGACCTGAGCTGGCGGGTTCGAATCCAGCCGGACCCGCCAAACAACAATGACGGCTGCAACCAAAAAATGGCCGGGTATTGTGGTGGGCACCTGTAGTCCCAGCTACTTGGGAAGCAGAGGCAGAAGACTCACTTGAGCCCAGGAATTGGAGGTTGCTGTAATGTCACAGCACTCTATCCAGGGTGACAGCTTGAGGCTGTGTCTCAAAAAAAAAACCAACAAATATTTCAGATTGTATATGAAACCAGCACATTGTACTTCATGATTGCATTAATGTACAAACCTATGATTTAATGAAATAAAATAAAATAATCTAAAAAAAATTAAAATAAAAATATAACAAAATAAAAGTTACATGTATGACTATGAGTACACTAAATATTTTCAAACTGTATACTTTAAATGGGTAACTTTTATAATATTTAAACTATATCCCAATAATTTTTTTCTTGTCTTTTTTTTTTTTTTTTTTTTAGACAGAGCCTCAAGCTGTCACCCTGGATAGAGTGCTGTGGCATCACAGCTCACAGCAACCTCCAATTCCTGGGCTCAAATGAGTCTCCTGCCTCTGCCTCCCAAGTAGCTGGGACTACAG
>CAUYON010205680.1:0-17639 GCA_963573935.1 Arctocebus calabarensis | reverse complement strand
AGCCCAAGAGCTGGAGGTTGCTGTGAGCTGTGACTACACAGCACTCTACCGAGGGCGATAGTAAAACTCTGTCTCCCAAAAAAAAAAAAAAACAGAGAAGAAAAAAGTTACAATGTGATGAACTTTGACAGGCTTACTCCATTCACTTCCTGTGGATTGAGAGACAAGAACAAAATGATTTCAAATGTCTTTTGTGTATAGAAACAGTCATTTAAAGCCTGATTTGGCTAGGCATGGTGGTTCACTTTGGGAGGCCAAAGCCAGAGAATTAATCGTTTGAGGCCAGGAGTTCAAGACCGGCTTGGATGTAATAGGCAACATAGCGAGACCTTCTCTCTACAAAAATTAGAAAACTTAGATGGGCTTTATGGTGCACACCTATAGTCCCAGCTACTCAGGAAGTGAGGCAGGATTGTTTGAACCCAGGAGTTTGAGGTTGCAGTGAGCTATGGTGATATCAGTGCCCTGTAGTTTGGGCAACAGAGCAAGACCTTGTCTCAAAAAAACAAGCCTATTTTGAGTTTTGGAAGCCACATCATGAAAGTTGTATTAAAAAAAAAAGTCGTTTCAAACTCAAGTTCTCCCTCTTCTGAGATGTCCTATTCAGTCTTGGCTTTTTATGTTTAAAATATATTCAGTAATACTGCTTATTTGCAGATTGGCAACTTTTTGAAAGCTCTGTTATTGTCATAGAACTAGGAAGAAAACTCCATTGAGTGGGTGGTCACTTAACATCAAATCAGTACTATAATTGTGTTTTTATCACAATAAAATTTCAGAGCTAGAAGGGAGCCGAGACTTGATCTAGTCAAGCGTCCTCATTTTCATATGTGGAGAAATTCAGACCTCATCATGGAAGTCTTCCTTTACTACATTCATCCAAAATTCTCTTTTTATCAGTAATCTTGAACAACTATTAGAGATCTCGTATCTTTCGTCTGACAGTTGTTATAAATTGGTTTTTACTGTCAGTGCCCTTTCCATGTGGACATGTTTGAGTTCACTAGATGGTTAAACTGGAAAGTCCTGAAGGGGAGGAAGCAGACCTATGCTTTATGTTTCCTGGTACCCTTTGCCTAACACCTGAATTAATGTTTGCTGATTGATTGGATTAATAGGGTTTATTCTTGGTTGTTTGAAAATAACACCTGAAGCATTTTTACCTGGTCTCAAAACATGGTACTGTCGATTTTTAAAAATTGTTCTTTTTGTACTTTCATGCTTTTTTGTGTGATTATTTTTCAGTCAGTTTAAGACATTTATATGCAGGTCACAATATTTATCACCTCAAATATCTCAGGTACTTGGCCAGTCTTATCAAACCACGCATAGACTAGTTTTCAAAGTTTGCATGAGATTCTCTGCCCTGATTTATTCTAAATCAAGCAGAGAATGTGGTATTGCAAGTCAGTAGCCCCAGTTACCTCACTGAGTTAATAAACTTTTACTCAGTAACTCCAAGTGGATAGTAAAGAAAGGAAAAAGATGTTGACACAGTTAACTGGGAACAGACAGGCATACTCAAATAATTTAATGGCGGCACAGACTATTGCAAAGTGCTTGGGGAACACTTAATGGGGGAGAGTGCTAATGCTGATGGAGGAGATTGGGGAGGTCAACATGGAAGGAGTTGACCTCTAAATAAAGACCTTAAAGCACAGACCAATATTTGGATGGATGCAGATGGGGGTAAACAGTTTCAGTGTTTAAGAAATATGAAGAGCAAAGCAGCAACTAGGGAAGATAGCTTGTGTTAGGAAGAGCCATTTCCCTCTAAACCAAGGAGGGATGGAGTTGTGAAGCCTTTTCTACCTTTTAAGAACCTAAACTTTGGAAGCCCCCAGGCTTTTCCCTAAGTATTTCTTAAACATGGGTCTCCAAGATGTTCTCCATTCCCCTAGGGAAAGAACTAAGGATAGGTTATGGAAAAATATAGTAGGTGACTGTGTTTCTCAGTTGCAACTAAGGACTGCAAAGATTGTAGTACTCATTCTGTCTTTTAAATGTTTAAAATAACACTTTATAACTCTACTTAACCTTTCCTTCACAGTAGAGATCAAATGTAGACACAAAATATTTACCAAACTCTGGAGAGCTATTAAGTCACTAAGCTCTAAGAGGATGATAGCTTTTTATTCTACAATAAAGTACTTGATGTAGGCCTTAAGTCCAGCTAAATAGGCCCTTGGAAGGAAGCTGTGAGTCTGCTCTTTGTGAGCCTCAGGAAAACAAGAATCCTACTTCTAGACTGAATTTAAAGACATAACAAGCAATTTAAGTGGAACTTCAGACATGTATGAGTAGGCACAAAAAGCTGAGTCATAAACTTTACTCTTTCTAGTGAATTAACATGAAAGCTTGGAAAAAAGCATTCTCACTATTTTTAAAAAAGTCTAAATTGCTTTAAATTCTTATGAAAATAACTCCACCAAAATAATCTATTTTGTATGTTATAAATCCTGAATGCATACCTACCTTTTAAAATCAAGAAATTGGAACTTGAGGCATTAAGTGACTTAAAAAAAAAGTTGACATTTACTGTATAGTGGCTTCTGACATGAGATTCTGATTAAAACCTTTGGTTAAATGAGTCTTTTAAAAGCTGTTCATATTTTAGATCTTTCTTATATTGGCAGACGGTATGGTCTGCAGTCCATGTGTTATATTCTAATCTAATAATGTATTGAGTAATTGGACAGATATGGGCAAGGCACTTTCTCTTTGTGCACCCGTTTCTTCATATGGAGAAGCAAAGGAGTGGAGCAAGATTTAATAATACCTTTTGTCCTTTTAACCGCTGACATCTTAAGAATCTTAAGAATGTTCTCCTTTTGTTCTAATTACATACTTACTATCAGGGGAAACAGTATTTCTTGGAAGAGTTGTTATTTGGATTCATAAATTAATTTTTTATTTCTATCATTTTAACAAAGGTCTGACTGTTACATTCTTCATCTTGTTGATATCTGCATTTCTGCTTTTTATAAACTTTCCTCCATCAATACAATGATGAATTACTTTAACACTTTCTCTTTTTTTCCTGAATTTGATATTTGACTTCTTAGGTCATCTTTTAGATTTTCTTACTTTTTTATGAAGAGTCTGGTTTCCAGCTGTTTGAAGATTTGGGGTTTTGTCTCTTTTTCTTCTCATTATTTCTAGTCTTGTCTCTGTCTCTTTATGTCAGAAAAGTTTATTTATATATTTTTTGTAGAGACAGAGTCTCACTTTATCGCCCTCAGTAGAGTGCCGTGGCGTCACACAGCTCACAGCAACCTCCAACTCCTGGGCTTAGGCGATTCTCTTGCCTCAGTCTCCCGAGTAGCTGGGACCACAGGCACCCGCCACAACGCCCGGCTTTTTTTTTTTTTTTTTTTTTTTTTGCAGTTTGGCTGAGCCTGGGTTTGAACACACCACCTTTGGTATATGGGGCCGGCACCCTACTCAATGAACCACAGGCGCCGCCCTCCCCCTTTTTAATTATATTTTATAAAACATACATTTTCAAAATTCTTATATCAACTAGGTCCTACTTTTCAACGCTGAATGGACTTTATTAGAGTCTAGATCTCTGTAAATGAATCAACAAACTTGGATGGTAATTAATGTCCAACACAGTTATAGATGAAACAATGGGGGATGGATAATCTAAATGTCAAGATCCAGAGGGGCCCTCCTTTCTAAAGCTCATAATTGTAGTTCAGAAATTCACTACATGAAAGATTGAATTTGATGAATGACCATAGGATTTAACTTATTTATTGTTGATTTACTTACTAGATTTTTGAGTGCCAAACCCTAGGCTTAATAAGCATTTACGTTCAGATAAATGTCATCTTAAAAAATTTAATCTATGAAAATACAATAGAACCTCCATAGTTGACCATCTCCTTCTGTTGACCACCTACTTAATTTTCATAGATTGGACATGCATCACATGCACATATCAGTACACTAGCCCTAGTTCCTTATGTTGACCACCTCTGTAATTTGTTACGTCCCTTGAGTAGTTGACTTAGAGATTCTACTGTATGTATTTTACAGAAGAGTTCCTAGAAGTAGGAACTCTCATTTGAGGCTGGAGAGGAATTGGAATGATTTACCAAAGGATCTTAACAGGTTTAAATTTGAAATGACTCAAAATTTTAATATATCGTTGTGGCGGTAGAGAGAATAGATGCAAACAGGGTAGTAGCTAAGGGCACAGGTTCCAAAGCTGTTCTACCTGAATGTATATCTCAGCTCTACACACAGTCCTTGTGTGACCTTGGATAGGTAACTTCTTTGTGCTTATTTCCATGTCTATAAAATGGAGGTGATAATAGCACCTACCTCTCTCTCATAGATAGTTATGGTAAGGGTTATAAGTGAACCCACAGGGTATGGATTTAGTGGTCCCTTATGTGAGGAGAAAGGCAGAAATGCAGCATATGTGTACATGTGCAAGAAACCCACCAATCTGAGCAGGTAGGTTTTAAAATCTACCTCTGAGACCAGACACAGTGGCTCATGCCTGTAATCCTAGTACCCTGGAAGGCCTAGCGGTGCATTGCCTGAGCTCAGTTCAAGACCACCCTGAGCTAGAGCGAGTCCCCATCCCCATTTAAAAATAGCCAGGCCTTGTGGCTACTTGGGAGGCTGAAACAAGGGGATCACTTGAGCACAAGAATTTGAGGTTGCTGTGAACTTGACACCACGGCACTCTACCCAGGTCAACAAAGTGAGATTCTGTCTCAATAAATAAATAAATAAAAATTTTAAAAATCTTACCTCTGCTTAATCGTAAAACCCATTCTATCAAGACTATGCTATTTTATAACTGCTAACTGCTTAATGATATTTCAGGTATGATAGAAGCAGTAGAGCCCACTGCAGTTTTAATTTATGGATGACATTCATTGTGTATCTTGATAGTTTTACAAAGAAATTTTTGGTTAGCATCTGATGTGACAAGAACATTCCTATTTTCTTGTTTCAGATTTCTTTGAGAACATTGATTCTTCCTCTAACATTACAATAAGCAAAGGTCATGTTACTGTAGAAAACATGAGTGTCGCACTGCTCTTGTTTGTATCAAATGTCTTATTTGGGTTACTATTTTGATGATTTCTAAAGACCTGTTATTTCTAAAGATTTGATTTTGATTCTGCAAAGGTATGCTATTTATCCACACTGTTACGGTAAAATACTTCCTAAAATAGATAATCCTAGGATGGAAATTCCATCGGAACAGTATGTTTATTAGTTTCCTAGGACAGCTGTTAACAAAGTACCACAAACTGGGTGGTTCAAAACAACTGGAATTGATTCTCTTACACTTCTGAGGCCAAAAGCCCAAAATCAAAGGTGTGGCAGGGTTGGTTCCTTGTGGGGCTCTGAGAAGAAATCTGCCCCAGGCCTTTCTTTTTAGCTTCCAGTATTTGTGGCAGCCTTCTGTTTTCCCAGTTCAGTCTCCGTTTCCATCATCACATGGCCTTTTTCTCCTGTGTGTCAACTTTGTTCTCTCGGTCCAAATCTCTCTCACCCAGTCAGGGCCCACCCTAATCCCGTATGACCTCATTGTAATTTCATCTGCAAAGGTCACATTCTGAGATTCGGAGACATGAATTTTTATGGGGAGACAACATTCAACTCAGTATGAGGACATAACATCAAACTTTCAGTCTAAAAGATGATTCATCTGAGATACCTAGTTTTTGAAAATAATCTCTTTTTATGAAACAGATTTCTGACATTGATAAACATTTTTTGTAGTCTTCCACTTAAAACCATTATTAGGTTTCTAAAGTGGTAGGTTATGACCAAAAAATATTTTTGAAAGTAATTTTCAAGTACCATTATCTGTGTTTAATATGTTGTATTTTCATGGCTCAATATTAGGCTTTGCATAAAAAAAACTTATAAGGTTGTGATGATCTTGAAATATCTGTTACCAGCCAAAATTTCAAGGTTGGCACTCCTCCTTCAACTCAGACTTCTTTGTGACAGTGTATTGTAGCTGTATTTTACAAGTTACACCTATGAAAACCAAAAGCCTTTAGCAAGAATACCTGAAATAGTAGATCAAAATGAACTGTTGGGATTGACTTGTGCCCTGTGTTCTTTATTTTTTGCCTGCAATTTTTAATTAAGGAACCTTGTATCGCTTTGGTGCCTGTGGCTCAAGCTGCTAAGGCGCCAGCCACATACACTTGAGCTGCCGGGTTCGAATCCAGCCTGGGCTCACCAAACAATGACGACTGTAACCAAAAAATGGCCAGGCGTTGTGGTGGGCGCCTATAGTCCCAGCTACTTGGGAGGCGGAGGCAGGAAACTCGCTTGAGCCCAGGAATTAGAGGTTGTTGTGAGCTGTGATGACACGGCCCTCTATCCAGGGTGACTGCTTGAGGCTCTGTCTCCAAAAAAAAAAAAAGAACCTTGTCTCATTTTTAACCTTGTCTCCAATTTTAATTAAGGAACCTTTTTGTGCCTGTCCAAGCCCTCCCTGCCCCACTAGTTACAATGACCTCATAAGGAATGAAACATAATCCATGGTAACAAATCAATATTCTAGACTATCCCCTTGGGTATTTTGCAGATACAGTTCATTTTTAATAAGCTTTATAGTTTTGTTTGCATTTCTTCAGATTGAGGAATTAGAATTTCTTGGTTAAAAATCTAATTTTGGAATTGAGAAATGGGTATATGTAAGATTGGAATTTGGGAGAGTTAAGTTTTCCATATTACTTGTATTCTGGTATTCACTTTAGCAAAAGTTTACTAAGATTTATAGAATAGGTATACAGTAATAGGTAGAGTGAATTTGACCTTAAACATGACTCTCAAGAAAATGTCAAAAGTAAGGACTTTAAATTTTTCCAAATCAGTGCTGCACAAATAATTACTTATTTCATGAGGTATGCAGGAGTTGATGTTTCTTTTAAAAAACAATTAAAATTTTTTGTCCAGAAAGTGTACCAAATAATAAAGAGTCAAAGATTTAAGGTATCTCCAGAAATTGAGAGCAATGAATCTTTCTTTAAAAATCATGATCTCTAGCAGTTTCTTATTTTAAAGCCTCTTATTAATCATGAGTTGTCAAGTTCTGGATAGTTTCCTGGATTTCAGTTTTTTAAATTTCATTGATACTGGGTAACTCAATGAGAGGCACATTCAAATAATCAATCCACTAGTCTCTGTCAGCTTTCTCCTATGGGGCAAGGAGAACCCTTTTTGTGTGTGTGTGTGTGTGTGTGTGTGTGTGTTTTCCCCTTCCCTAAACCATTTCCAAAAGCTCTATGTTGAAGACAAATGATAGCTGAGGGAATATATAGAGAGGGTTCATATTTTATAGGAGAGTAAAGGCACAAAGGCTGTGAAGGTTTTGGTTTCTGCAAGATGCTTGAGGGATTGCCTCTCCGTGGTTGATTGTTTTATTCATTATTTCATGGTGCATATATACAATTCGTGTGTATATATACAATTTATATGTTTATGTTCTATATATGATTTATGTTTATATATGAGACATATAATCAGGTTCATATTTACTTTCCCAAATGATTTATGTTGGGAATGGTTCCAGCTAATGCTAGTGAGTTTGGAGAAGGTATACTTACTCTGAACTTTTTGTACGTATTTTCAAGTTCATGTACATATTTTCATAACTGTGTTTCTTGTGTGGCCATTATAATTGGTAAATTTGGCCAAGTGATAATAAATATTTATTCAACTTACCAGTTAATTATTATTTCCACTCCTACCAATGTCTAAGCAAGCAACTCCCTCTCTTCCCTTCCCCTATCCTCCCCACTCTTTCTCTCTCTCTTTTTTTTTTTTTTTTAATAGACAGAGTCTCACTTTGTCACCTTCGGTAGAGTGCTGTGGCATCACAACTCACAGCAACCTCCAGCTGTTGGTCTTAGGCGATTCTCTTGCCTCAGCCTCCCGAGTAGCTGGGACTACAGGCGCCCACTACAATGCCCGGCTATTTTTTGCTGCAGTTTGGCTGGAGCCAGGTTTGAACCCGCCACCCTCGGTATATGGGGCTGGCGCCTACTCACTGAGCCACAGGCACCGCCCTCTTTTTCCCTTTCTTCTGTTTGGCTTACTATTTTTTGTAATAGGTAATGTGGATCAACAAAATATCCTACATCAAGTATTAGTACTTTAAAGAGAGAGATTAGATACATCCTCAGCATTGTCTAATTGTGCATGTGATTAATCTTTGGGTCATATTAGAATGACTGTATTGACTTAACACGTACTTGACCATTTTTGTACTTACTGCTCTCCACCCTCTATATATTTTGAATAATATATGATTCCATCTAACTACTTTGTTCCAGTTTTACAATCACAGGGAGACTTTTTATTTTGTGGAAGTAATTTATCTTAATTAACATTGTTTTCATTTATAAAACAAATTTGAAATACTTTCTTACTACTGCCTGCCAATTGACAGTTTTCTTTTATCTTCTTTGTTTGTTTGATAGAGACAGAGTCTCACTTTATCGCCCTCGGCAGAGTGCTGTGGCGTCACATAGCTCACAGCAACCTCTAACTCCTGGGCTTAGGCGATTCTCTTGCCTCAGCCTCCGGAGTAGCTGGGACTACCGGTCTTTTATCTTGTTTAATGGATGTTTAGTTGGGTACAACTTCCATTAAGTATAGGACACTTAGTAACATGACAGGTTGTTGATACTGTTACTAATTTGTTATTGTTGTGTGGGGTGATGAAAGGTTTCCTTGACTTTAAGTTGGATTTTTAAGTCAGGCTCAAACTCACAGCATCTTCTACTAAACAATTGTAGATTCATTATTTCCTAGACTTTATATTGAAGTTTAGAATTTGGTTTTATTTTAAAGATATACTCAACAGAAGTCATTTTAAAGGAATAAAAAAAGGGGTTCAGAAATTTAAGAATGATTTGTATCTTAAGATTCTGGCAAGAGACAGGAATTAAGTTTCCACATTTATACCAGTTAATAGCCACACAAAACAGTGTACAAATTTTATTGCTACTTTGAGAGTATTTGCCATTTATACTTTGTGCTGAATATTATGATCAAATATTTGCAGACCCCCCCCAATAAAGACAGATAGCAATCCCAGGGTATAATAGCTAGATACATCCCTAGCGAATGACAGTTTTTTGAGCCATTCCATCTTTTTTGGCTAACTCTTCCGCCTGTTAATATCTATAACCATGAATAATTTATTATTTGGTGAAGAATCTTTAGTAGTCTGAGGCAAATTACTAAACCTCACTTTCCTTATCTATAAAGTGGGGATACTGACTACTTCGTAGAATTGTGAAGATTAGTAAATTGAATAATTCTATAGAGCACAGTAGTTGGAATGTAGTGTTTGCTTTAAAAATGCTCATTTAGTTTAGGAATGTTTATGTGTGCACACATTTATATCTGTAACTATCTTAGATCACTCGTTCAGTTGTTGTATACTTGAATTAACTCTTTGGGCCCCATTGTAGTCTTTTTCTGAAGTTTGATTAGTTTCATAATAAAGGCTGTCAGCTCCTTTAAAACGATGCTAAATTAGCTTTAGTGATAAAAGTGAAACTTGAACATAATTATTAACAGGGTACAATCAATGTCATTTTTGTTGCTACCTTCTAATTAAGATGTACCACTCATCTTTCAAATTAATAATTACAGATTCCAAGGTACCATTTGTTGCCAGTGATCTTTTCAGATGGACTTGAGCCAGTTTAAGGGCCCTTATCTTTCAAATAGTCCCTTTTTGTTTGGAACTCAAAATCGTGTGGAATGTTCCATGATTTATGATACTGTTTTATCTTTGCCTACCTCATTAAGTTTCTTGGTCTGCCCATCTCCTGATATTCCTTGTCCTTAGGGATCTTATTTATAGATTCCAATAAATACTAATGGAAAAGAAGACTAACTTAAAAAGGTACAAGGATTATGAAGTTCTGGACTAGCAGAACTTGAATCAGCCCTGTTGATGCTGTTTACATCTCTTTTATTGGTTCTCTAATCTAGGAAAAAAGATTTGGAGTAGAGATTCTTTTAATTTTTATTCCAAACCCCTTTTAGAAAAGACCCTCCCACCGGATGCCTGAAACCACATGTAGGTTGAACCCTCTATGTGTTTTCCTAGACATATATGCCTTTGGTAAAATTTAACATTTAGTCACCAGTAAAAGATTAACAATAACTGATGAAACAGTTGTACTGCACTGAAAGTTATATAAATGTGGTCTCTCCCTCTCTCTCAAAATAGCTGATGATAATAAACTCACCTGCTTCGGACCATGGTTGACCATAGGTAACTAAAACTGCAGATGGGGAGGCTACTGTATTTGGTAAAATGTTAGTGTACTTTTTAATTTTTAATAATGTATTTGCTTAAAGAACACATGTCCCTTTGCTTTTTGGGCCAAGCAAAACTACCATTATACATCTACCTCACTGGTACATATACTTTTCTGTAGATGGAGATAGACCAAGTCTATTTACAAGGAATATAATTTTAGCCTTTCCTAATAGCCATTTCCTCTTACTTAGTAACATTTATAAAATATATACATAAACATAGTAAGACAAGTCTGTTTTCTTTCTTATAGTTTGTTGCAGGAGTAAATTTTGACTAAAGGGTAATCTATATGACATGATAATCCTAATAAATGTAATTATGATTTTATAAAAAATATACTTAGGCTTGGCTTCTGTAGCTCAAGTAGCTAAGGCACCAGCCGCATACACCTGAGCTGGCAAGTTCAAATCCAGTCTGGGCCCAAAAACAACAATGATGGCTGTAACGAAAAAATAGCTGGGCATTGTCGTGGGTGCCTGAAGTCCCAGCTGCTTGGGAGGCGGAGGCAGGAGAATCGCTTGAGCCCAGGAGTTGGAGATTGCTGTGAGCAGTGATGTCATAGCACTCTACCCAGGGGGACAGCTTAAGGTTCTGTCTCCAAAAAAAAAAAAAAATGTATATATATATATATATATATATATATACACACACACACACACACTTGAGCATTGTAGCTTTAGAAAAATTGTTCATCACTGAGCATGGTTTCCTTTCATCTTTAAAATATGATTCCTGAACTTTAGTCTGAAATAGTCTAAGAGAAGCTCTCATAAAATCAATAGCCATTATAGTAATAAGAGCCTAGTGCTATGGGGAGGTAATTAAATCTTCTTTCATTTGGGCACTTAGAAAATGCCATCTTTATTATGCAATGCCAGGTTTATTTGGTCTACTCCTCACCTTTTTTGTCAGATCTTTCAGTTTCCATGTCAATTGTATATGAAAATTTTGACGAGCAGTTAAAAAGTAGCTCATGTCTTTTAGAACTTAAAATGAGTAAAATTTCACTGGTTGGTAACTTGTTATAGTCTAGTTTGTACAGGATCTTAGTTGTTTTCTAGAACTTCAGTGCCTTCACAATTTTATAGTAATTTTCATCAAGGAAAATTAAACCAGCATTTGTTATTTTGGTTTGGTTTTTTTTTAACCAAGTATGCTGCTTTGAAGTCTTATCTTTGATTATTGTTTTAAGTGTGGGACAATAGGTCTGGTACTTGAAAGTACAACCATCTCTTTGCTTATTCTAGAGAAAGTTGTTTAAACTGCCAAGAATTTTAAGTTTGGAAAGATCTTTTATAAGTAATAACTTTTCAAAAGATTGTTTTTACCATTCCCAGCCTAGAAATAATACAAACCAGATTGATTTAGAAGGAATTGTAATGCAGTAAATGATTTAATTCAGCTCCTATTTACATAGCACTCTGTCATTGTGGGGACTACAAAGATAGTCTTCATCCCCAAGCGTGCAAGGTGGTCAGTGGTTTCTCAGATTGTTTTAATAACAGCTTTATGGAGATATAATTCGCATACCATGCAATTTTCCCACATAAAGTATACAATTCAATGGTTTTTAATATCTTTAGAGTTATACAACTATTACCACAATCATTTTAGAACATTTTCATCACTCTAAAAAGAAACCATATTAGCAGTCTCTCCTCATTTTTCCCCAGCCGTAGGCAACCACTAATCTTATTTTCTGCTTCTGTTGGTTTGCCTGTTCTGGTCACTTCACATAAATGGAATCATAGAGTATGTGGTCCTTGGTGACTGGTTCCTTCACTTATCATAATGTTTCAAGGTTCAGCCCTATTGTAGCACATATCAGCACCTTATATATCATTGCCATGTAATATTCCATTTTATGGATATACCACATTGTATTTATCCATTATCAGTTGATAGGATGTTTGGGTTGTTTTCATTTCTTTGTCTATTATAAGAAATAACACCATAATAGCCAAAGGCTGGAAATAGCCCAGACATCTTCAGTGGACAAATGGTTAAACAAATGGTAGTGTAGCCATTTCATGTGATAGTATTCAACAATAAAAAGAAATGAGCTTTTCCTGTAGGAATGATACACCTAACACACTTCAGAAGTCTTTGGTGAATTATGCTAAATGAAATGAGCCAATCCCCAAAGGGGATTATATATTGTATATTCTTATTCATATAATATCTTTTAAATGAAAAAGTTAACAGAGTTAAAGACAGGTGGTTGCTATTGATTAAAGACGGAGTGGAAGTGGGCATCCTTGTTAAAGGGCAACATGAAGAGTACTTAAGTTTATGGAAATAATCTTTGTCTTGACTGTTACTGTCCGTGTCCTGGCTGTGATATGTAACAGAATTTGAAGGTGTCGCCATTGGGAGAAACTGATTAAAGGACTTAAGCCAGTGGTTCTCAACCATCCTAATGCCACAACCCTTTAATACAGTTCCCACAGGTTGAGAACTGCTGGCTTCAGGGATGATGGCATTATTTCTTATATACAGTTATAGCAAAATAATTTTAAAAAATCAGAGAACAACAACAAAACTCAGGTGATTCTTTCTGCAGTCTGCCTGAAAATCTCCTTAGCCAGATCCATTGATTACCTTTTCTAGTTTTTAAATTAGCACATGCTTCCCAGTTTGTTATGTCACTACCCAAAAGCCCTTTCTCCAGCTTCTGGAGACCCACTACCCTGTCACCCTCTGTGGATAGCCTCACTGCTAACCAGGTTCCAAAGCTAATCTCATGTTTTCAGTTTTTATTGTTACAGCACCCTACTTCTAGGCACCAATTTTCACTTGTTAACTATTGCTGTGTTTAAAAAAAGAAAAGAAAACTCAAAGCTTTGTGTCTTAATTTATTATTTGTCATTATACCTGCTGTTTGTGAAGTAGTACCTCACCTGTTTTGTGTGGACTCGCACTGATCTTGCTCTTGTTTAGCTGGTGGGGTCTGTTGGGATCTGAGTATACTTAGGACAGCAGGGACTCTCTCCCTCATGATTTTTGGGATAATTTTCTTGACCATGTGGCAGCTCCAAGACCCTCAAATGTCTAGTCTTAGAAGTTATATAACATCCCTTCAGCTACATTCTATTAGTCAAAGCAACTCAAAACCAAACCAGATTCAAGGGAGTAGGAAAATAATCTCCTTTTCTTAATGGAACAATTAGCCAGGTTACATTACAGGGGGACACAAGAGGAATTCTTAAGGCCGTCTTTGAAAACAGTCCACCACAGAGTCCATACAAGGGATCCAGCTTACTTAGAAGCATCCTATCAGTAGCACAAACAGCCCAGGTACGGGGGGTGTTCAAGCCAACAAGTGGGATTGAATACAGCAAACCAGATTACAGAATAGGCAAGCATGACACTAGCAGTGCTGGCAAGCTCGGAAGTAAAGTAGGGTGCTGGCTTCGGCAGCACATATACTAAAATTGGAACGATACAGAGAATATCAGTATGGCCCCTGCACAAGGATGACACGAAAACAAAGTAGGGCTATTTTACTCTGTTATGTTGCTGAATTGAGAGGTCATAGTAAGCCACAGGTTGTGATTCCTTTTTTACTGTTCCCTAAAGGTGCTCACTAAGAATTATGTGGTAACTTGTGACCTATGAATGTTTAGGAAGAATTTATAAAATGTGGACTTTATTCTGGAGGCTCATGTATGTAATTTTTTTTTTCCTGAAGATACACTTTAGAGTATTTGAGCAGACAGAACCTTGTTTATGGTATAGTGTTCCTTCCTATTACTATTTTCAAAAATGTTTATACTTACCCAGTCTATTTCTAGATCCTCTGTGAACACTTTGGGTTAATTTGATAATGAGCAACATTACAACATATAAACATCTATCAGATGCTATTAATATTAACAAAGCTATAAAATGTTTCCTCTATTTTGGGGGTCGAGAGTTCTTGTAGTAATAAAGCTAAATGATTGAGAATATATCTTTACTTTATTGTGCATGTCTGTTTTTACTTTAATAATGCTCTAGTTTAGTAAACTCCCCTCTGAGTTTTCTTTTTTCATAAATTTATTTTATATCCAATCTTACTGTGAACAAAGTTTAAAATTTTTTTGAGGGGAGAGCATAATGTACTCTGGAATTCAAGGAGTATCTTGAAAATTGTGTTTTCTGTTGATTATGTTGGAATTAGATTTTCCTTATATTGGATTAATGTTTATGTTTTTATTCTGTTTTGTTTTTAATTTTTTGTTTTAAAATTATTTCAGACATACAAAAGAGTTATAAAAATAGTAAAAGAATTCCTGTCTTTCATTCATATTCCCTAAATAACGTCTTACATAACCACATTGCACTTATCAGTATCAGGAAATTAACATTGGTATAAATACTGTTATCACATTGACAGATTTTATTTTAATTTCACCAATTGTCTTAGTAATGTCTTTTCCTGGTCTAGGATCCAGTCAAAGCTTATATGTTCCATTTAATAGTCACATCCTCATTTTAGTCTCCTTTTTCTTCTTTATTTATTTATTTTTTTGTAGAGACAGAGTCTCACTTTATCGCCCTGGGTAGAGTGCCGTGGCGTCACACTGCTCACAGCAACCTCCAGCTCTTGTGCTTAAGCGATTCTCTTGCCTCAGCCTCCCTAGTAGCTGGGACTACAGGCGCCTGCCACAGCGCCCGGCTATTTTTTTGTTTTTGCAGTTCGGCCGAGGCCGGGCTTAAACCCGCCACCTTCGGTATATGGGGCCGGCGCCCTACTCGCTGAGCCACAGGAGCCGCTCTTCTTCTTTATTTTTATTTTTATTTTTTTTAGCTGGGGCTGGGTTTGAACCCGCCACCTCTGGCATATGAGGCTGGCGCACTACTCTGTTGAGCCACAGGCACTGCCCTCCTTTTTCTTCTTTAATCTGCAGCAGTTCCTTAGTCTTTATCTTTCATGACCTTGACATTATTGACAAGTACTGGCCATATTGTAAAATGATCTGCATTTTGGAGCAGTTGATTAATTGGATTCAGAGGAATAGAGGCTTCTATAGTTCTGTTGTCAAGTTGTCCAATATACTGAAATATTACAAAAATATTCTTACCTGTGGATAATGATAGGGTTTAGATGGCTGAAGGACTAGGTAGAAATGTAGTCATTAGGAATATCTTTAAATGGCTCTATGATTCTGTATTTAGAGTATATGTTTTATAGGGGTTTATTTTCAAAATTCAAACCAAAAATATTGCGCTTTCAGGTGTATGGTTCATAGAACCATAAACAGCCCTTTATAATATCCTTAGCTTCATTACATAGATGGAAATTTTGGGAATATATTTAAAAATTTTTAAGGCTGATAATCAGCTAAAGTGCCTTGAACATTTTAACTATATTTAACTTAGTGAAAATATGTCATGGATATCAGCCATATTTAAACTGATTCTGACCACAGCAAGATTTTTTTTTAGAATTCCTTAAAAAAGACAACCGTTGATTTAATATTTCCGCTTGCTACATCTCCTAGCTTATAAAAACTAGTACTGAAATCTGAATGATATCCATTAAATGCTTTTTAAAAAAAATAGTATTTTATGTTGTCTCCTGGGAGCTTCATATTTTAACTGTCCTTAACTTGAGTAAACTGTTATATAACCGCATTTTTTATGTTAGAAAACTATTGTAGGGCTTGGCGCCTGTGGCTCCAGTGGCTAAGGCGTCAGCCATGTACACCTGAGCTGGCAATCTGAGGAACTTTCCCTCCATATTCCAAAGTGCCTGCACCACGCTATGTTCCCACCAACAGTTTACGAGGACTCTAATTTTCTCTACATCATTTTCAACGCTTGCTCTTATCTCTCTTTTTGTTTATAGCCATCCTAATGGGTATGAAACTGGCTCAGAGCTTAAACTTTTAACCATTATTCTACACAGGAGACACTTAATAAATATTTTTTTGAGTGAGTGAAAAAACAAACACATTTCGTCATTGTCAGTGTGTGTTTGGAATAATGGAACAAAATGGCTCAAGGCTTGCCAACAAGGAGGTTTAACAGAAGGGAAGGGTGTTTTTCTCTAAAATAATGATCTGGGCTCGGCGCCTGTGGCTCAAGTGGCTAAGGCGCCAGCCACGTACACCTGAGCTGGCAGGTTCGAATCCAGCCCCGGCCCGCCAAACAACAATGACGGCTGCAACCGAAAAGTAGTCAGACATTGTGGCGGGGCCTGTAGTCCCAGCTACTTGGGAGGCAGAGGCAGGAGAATCGCTTGAGCCCAGGAGTTGGAGGTTGCTGTGAGCTGTGAAGCCACAACACTCCTCCCAGGGGGACAGCTTGAGACTCTGTCTCAAAAAAAAGTTTTAGACTTATCATCATGAAAAATATTTTGCAGGTGCCAGGTAATGCTAACAGGATCAGTAACAGTTACTGATATCAATATCTTGTTAACATCACCTGGGAACTGCGAAGTATTTTTTTATTCAGATGTGATTTAATATACTGCTGTAATATACTTTCTAGTAAGAAAAAATAAAACCCAAACGACCCAATTAAAAAATGGGCTAAATATCTGAATAGACATTTCACAAAAGAAAACACATAGGTGATCAACAGATACAAGAAAAAAAATCCAACATCACTAGGTATCAGAGAAAAATGCAAATCAAAACTAGGAGCTATCTCACCCAAGTTAATATGGTTTTTATCCAAAAGATAGGCAATCGTAAATGCTGGCAAGGATATGGAGAAAGGGGAACCCTGTACACTATTGATGGAAATAGTGTAAATTAGTACAGCAGCTATGGGGAAAAGTACGGAAATTCTTCAGACAAGACATAGAACTACTCTATTATCCAACAGAGGAACTGCTGAGTGTATACCTAAATGAAAGGAAATCATATATGGAGAAAATATCTTCATTCCTATGTTTATCACAGCATTATTTACAATAGCCAGGATTTGGAGTCAACCTAGGTGTCTATGAATGGATAAAGAAAACAATGTGTATATACACACAATAGAATGTTTCAGCCACAAAAGAATGAAATGCTGCTATTTGCAACAACATAGATGGAACTTGTGGCCATTATGGTGAGATAAGCCAAGCACAGAAAGACGAATACCGCATGTTCTTGCTCCTGTGTGAAAGCTAAAAATTAAAGCAATCTTATGGACATAGAGAGTAGAACAGGAGTCCTCAAACTTTTTAAACAGGGCCAGTTCACTGTCCCTCAGACCGTTTGAGGGCCGGACTATAGTTTAAAAAAAGACTATGAACAAATTCCTATGCACACTGCACATATCTTATTTTGAAGTAAAAAACCAAAACGGGGGGGGGGGGGGGCGG
>CAUYON010205676.1:0-35653 GCA_963573935.1 Arctocebus calabarensis | reverse complement strand
AGGTGAGGGGCGCCCTACTGTGTGCAGGTGAGGGGCGTCCTACTATGTGCAGGTGAGGGGCGTCCTACTGTGTGCAGGTGAGGGGCGCCCTACTGTGTGCAGGTGAGGGGCGCCCTGCTGTGTGCAGGTGAGGGGCGCCCTGCTGTGTGCAGGTGAGGGGCGCCCTGCTGTGTGCAGGTGAGGGGCGCCCTGCAGTGTGCAGGTGAGGGGCGCTCTACTGTGTGCAGGTGAGGGGCACCCTACTGTGTGCAGGCGAGGGGCGCTCTACTGTGTGCAGGTGAGGGGCGCCCTGCTGGGTGCAGGCGAGGAGCACCATCCAGCCAGCTATCCAGCCAAGGCTGTTGTTCAGAGGAAACTACTCTCCTATTTCTAGAAGTACAGCAGAGTTGTGGGGAAACGATCCCTCCAAATAACTACACGAGAGTTTTTACACCTCACTCCGGATATCTGTGGCCGAGTGGCTATTGTCCAGGACCATAGACTGTGCCTGAGCACGGTCTCCATGACTTGGATGCCCTTCTCCTCTTTTAAGAAGTGTGGTTCTCTGAAATAAGTACATTTCCGCTTATTTTCATTGAAGGGCTACATTTGAGGCCTGGAGGCCAAAGCCTGGATTGGTAAAGAGTCTCCCATCAACTCCAAAATCCACCCTACGTCCTGATTGCTCATTCCCAAATTTTGCATTTGTCATGTAGACCTCTGCCCCAAAGTTTCAATGGCTGCATATTACATATGCAATAAAATCCACATCCTTCCCTCTAATCTGAGAATTTTCCCCACTGCACTCCGACATGAGCCCCAGAGCTCCCCAGGGCACGTTCTTTCCTCCACCTAAGAATAGTCCATCCACTCTCCTCATTCACTTATTCATTCAATGGTCATTTATGAAGCAGCTGTTGTGGCTCAGGCCCTGAGGACGGTGGCCGTGGATGACACGGAGTCCGTGACCTGGAGGGCCGTGTGTACCATCGGGGGAAGCAGACCAGCGGATACGCATTTGATGAGGCAGGTGCAACAGATCCCAAGTGAAGTGCTGAGGATTGAGGTCTGTGAGGGCCAAGGAAGTGCCCGAGAAGGTGACACTTGAGCAGAGATGGAAGGAAGCCAGGTTGCAGGCCATGTAGACAGGCAGGCGGGCAGCCCTCCCGGCCAAGGGAGCCGGCGGTGGGCAGGTGCCTGGTGTGTTGGACAAGAGCAGGGTGGACGGCGGGCCGGTATGAACAAGAAGGGGTGACGGGAGATGAGGGATAAAGCAAAGGTGGGGGGGACGACAGCGTGAGCTGTGGTGAGCACCCTAGCTGTTCTGAGGGACAGGAAGCCAAGAGAGACTTTGCGTGGACTGGGATCACCCTCAAGGAGAGGAGGGTCAGGGAAAAGTAAAGACCCCAACCATGAGGCTGTTGTGAGGGGTCAACGGTGGGGCTCAGGATGGTGGCAGCCAGGGGCGGGAAGCGGTCAGGTCTGCAGGTGCTTTGGGGCAGGACTGCCGGGGAGCTGGGCGTGTGAGGGAGGAAGGAGGGAGGCGCGTCTCCGAGAGGTGTGAGCTGAGCAGCTGAGACAGTGGGATTCCCACGAGATGACTGGGAGAGCAGGTTTCAAAGGCGGGAGGCAGACATCAGAAGTTCAGTTTGGGGCATATTTTGCATAGTTTTGAGGTGTTGTTACTTACACAAAGAAAGACGTTGGATAAGCAAGTGGGATGCCAGTCAGCGGAGCGCTCTGGGCTGGCAGTGCAGTCAGGGAGCCGTCAGCGAATGCTGGGCATTTGGACCCGTGAGCCACACGGCCTCTGTAGGGCATATGAACAGAGCAGAGCACACGATCCTTAGAGGTCAGGAAGGGAAAGAGGGGCCAGCAAAGAGGCCGAGGGGCAGCCAGCTAGGGGAGAGGACAGTGGCCTCTGCGGGGTTCTCCTCACCTTTGCCCACGTCGGCCTCTTGACCGTAGGTGCCCAGAAGTGCCATCCTGTGTTTACTCACACCCTGCCCACCCCTCGGCACTGACTTTCCTGTGACTATTTAACTCCTGATAATGTTTTAGCAATTTCTGGATAAATCATTTTGTCTTAATCAGTGTGCTTTTTATCCCCACCACAGTACCTTTGCTTTAATCTTGTTGGTTGGGTCCTCTCAGAGCGTCTGAGGCCCACAGGTTAAGGCACAGGAGAATCATTGATAGCACCATCGGTAGCACGGAACTCAATTCCGAGACAGCCCTGGCTCCCGGAGATGTGGAATTCGTGGGCATCATGCCATGAATTAGCAGCACGTAGGGTCGCCCTTTGGAACAAGTCAGAGATGTGTGAAGCAGCACTGGGGCACAAGGAGACAGAAACTTGGGGAAGATTCCTGCTCTTAAAAAGTAATATTATTTTATAGTTAATCAGTCAGGAAAACAGTGACAGATTAAATAACAAAAACTACGATGCTCAGAGAGGAGCAGAGAGGACTTTACATTTTCAACTGAAATTCTTAGTTTCAAGATACGTTCGTAAATGTCATAAAGCAACATGCTTTGATTTTCAGTGTCATTAACGAGTATGCCATTAGTGTGTCTGGAAACAGGAAGAACAGAACGTTCCCTCTCGTCTAGCAAGATAAGGCAACCTCTGAGCCATCCCGGGGGTGGCCAGACATAAACGGGCACAGGTGCTTTCAGAACTGACTCTGATGCCACCTGTGGAAATGAGAAAGGCGAGGCTGCCACTCCCATGACCAAGCACAGCTCTACACCCGCAGCTGGCCCCTCTGCCTAGAGCCACACCTCGAGCTAATAACCCACAGAAAACTGTTTTAGACATCTGGTTTCTGGTACAAAGATTCAAATGATGCTCTTCCCCAAGACGGGCTTGTCAGAGGGAAGAATGATTGGAATCTGGGCTCGGATAATGACAAGTCCTTTGATGTGTGGTGAGATGACAGGACGCGGGTGTGAGGCTGATAATCTGTTTGTGAACTGAGAGTCCTGGTACCACCTGTAGGAAGTGGGTGACATGGGGCAGGTTCATTCCAGCAGCCAGGGTGGTCACACCCATACAGACCTTATTTAAATGACAGAGGATGAGACCTGAGCCCTGATGGATGATCTGATTCAGGCTTTAAGTAGCAAAAGACAGGACTTGTTTGTTTGGCTTAAAGCTGGTGACTTAAATGCCCTCTCATATCAACATTCAGGTTAGAGGTAGCTAGTATTTTTTTCTTTTTACTTTTTAATAATATTTAAAAAATAAAATGTTTCCTTGTAGAGGTAATATTATTTTATAGTTAATCTAACTTTACTAAGTCACAAATAAAGTAGGTATTAAAGCAAGAGCAATTAAGCAAGATTTCCATTTAACAATGACTGTGCAGGTTGCAATGTTAGTAAAAATCATTTATGTGAGAAATGAATGAGAGATAATAGGCTATCATTGCCGGCCAATATTCCTGCAAAATCAGATTTTAAATAGTATCAAAAACTTAGGCTTACAGTTCTCTCCACAATAAAAAAGAACAATTTGTTCACATCTATGGCTGTAACTTCTGTCACATAGAATTATAACCTGATTCTGAAAACCATAGACTTTACATTTTTATTTAAATGTATTAGTTGCTTACATCTTTCTTCCATTTATCTTCTTTGATATATTCTAGTAATATCTATTATTTATTCTCAGAGAAGCATATTCCTTTCAGTGAGTGGAAATTTAAGTAGGGCAAATTCAGGATACTTTTTATTTAATGAAAACTTACAAACCCTCAGTACCTTTAAAATGCCATCATTTTAATTTCTGATCTTCCTTTCTTTTGTTTATGAGAGCAACAACAGATCAACTGGATTGCTTATAGGCAATGCCTTCTTTGGGGGGGTGTTAATTGATTTTTTAAATTTAAATTAGTCTTTGTCTAACAGAAAATGTCATCAGTCGAAATAATGCTATCACTTCTGAAAATATTTTCATTTTGTGGCGTGCACTGAGGAGCACAGGCAGTGTTGACGACTTCATCTCTGGCGTCCCACAAATCTTATGGAGATTCATCATCAGAAACCAGGCGGTCTATATCCGGGCTCTGACAAAACCATGGCCACCGGCCACAGATAAGGCTTTGAAACGTTAGTGGCTGAAAAGGTGGTAACAGAAACGGGGATCCAAGGCACGTAGGTGTCACCTTTGGGCACCTGTGGTTTCCAGCCATGCCGCCTTGGTAACAGGGATGGCCCTCGGCCTGTTGGCAAAACCAGGGGATCCCCTGAGTGTGGCTCTACTGGGAGCACAGGGTGGGAATGAGGTTGAATGTGTGGAAAGTCAGAGCCTTGGAGAAGCCAACCCAGCATGTCCAGAGATGAGGGCAGTGGGGAGGGGGGGCCTGGGTCGGAGCCGGAGCATCATAGCAATGCGCAGATGGAAACTACAGAACATTCTGGAACAAGCGGCAACTTCCTCCTCACCATTTCATTTTTGACATCGTCTTTTTAAATCCCCAAGTGTTTGGAGATTTCACACTGTTCTCTATTTTATGTGGAATTTTTCAATAGCTAGGAGCGACCAAAACCCAGTGCACTGGATCTGGACATGAAATACTAGACCAAAGGATTTTTTTTTTTAAAGACTCTTTTAAAACTATAAGCAGGATGACTGTGAACACTGCCTTTATGACAGAATTTATAATCATTTACTTCTTAACCGTGCCTCCCACATGCCGTCCATTCTCAAACAAAGCTGAGTTTATGGCCGTCGTGCGAGATTGCGTCCCGGGCAGTTGCCGTGTTTCTTCTGTAATGATTTATTTAAAAGGCTTCACCATGATAGCTCTCCAACTTTGTTCCTTCCTGTATATCACTGTTCAGGGTCAAAAGCTGGGAAAAGGGCTGGTCCCCGAGGCCTCACATATTTCACCAGTGGAGACTCTGGCTTTTCACTTCTCTTTCTCTCCTCATCACTTTAAGCTTAAAGAAGAACAGATGTGGAAACATTTAGAAAAAGACTAATTGAATTTCACATAACACAATTTAGCATTGTTTGAGGAAGTACCTAAATCAACAGCACATTTTCCAGAGTCCCGGCCTCGCCTAATTAGAACACCAAACGTGTGACTAATTGGCCTCACTTCCACCAGGGCCTGCTGCTCCCTGCCCCAGCCAAGGCCAGGCCGGGTGTGAGACCAGGCGGCTGCTCTAATGGACCGGGCCGGGACAGTGGGAAAGAAACTCCGGGAACAGACCCGGGGCAGCAGGCAAGAAACGGGCCATGTGCCTGGTGGCAGCACCCCGAGAGATGCCAGGAGGCAGTCAGCACGTAAATCAGGCGATATTGGGGCTCTGCTGGGGGGACCCTAACAGCCTGCTCTTCATCATGTCAGCTGCACGTCTTAGCATGTGACGTCCAATTAAAACACAATCTGATATCGCTGGTGAAGGCCCCTGTTAACCCAGCGCCTGGGGCTGGCAGCTCTGGTTTCTGCCTACAGCGGGGTTCCCTGTCCTTCTCTGTGCTTGATGGTGTACAGGAGGGCACGGGAAGAAAGGGCATAGCTAGAGGAAAGGCAGGGGACGATCCCAGGCTCAGCACTGTCGTGAAACCCTCAGCATTTTCCTTTTGGGAATCTTTCAGCCCCTACTTTCTCCTCCTAACCGTAAAACCCATGGAATCACAGTGACTTTTAAAAGTCATTTGGTGCAACTTTCACATTTTATAGATGAGGATTCTGAGGCCAAGAAAGGTGCAGTAATTTGCCTAGAGCCACACATCTCTTTGGTGACCGATTTAGGACTAGAAATCAAATCCTCACCTCTAGTGCTATTTATAATTTCTCTTTCATGCTTGAGCTGATGCTAAAAAGTAACATCATGTGGCAGTTTCACTGTTACATGTTGCTGGAACTGTTCATGCGATCTCAACCCCTTAAACAATGACACTACCTGTTAGGTCATAAATTTGCTGGAGAAACTTATTTAATATTGTTATTTTTTATAATTTCAGAGTAATATGAGGCTACATACGAGTAGATGATTAGTTGCTCATTAGAGTAGGGCCTGCTTCTGTTTTCTATCCGCCTGTCAGAGTAAGTGGGTGTCTAAAAATGTGAATATTTGCCTTAATTAAATCTTGCCATATTATATTTCTGCCTGATGAGAAATGATAATGAATTCATTTTTCTTTAATGTGGATGTGTTTCTGAAAAAACAGTCTGTTTCTCTAGACTCAAGCTAAGTAGAAAGGCCGATCATACCGATTTTGTAGCTGCTGAATCTGTTTTATATTCATTCACAAAAAACCCAATTTGGCTTCAACATATAAAACGGAGTAGAAAAATAAGTGTTCCATGAAGAAACAAGCAAGTGTTTCCTTGTCCCTGTGTTTCTCCAAACTGGAGCTGGGTCTACTCATCTTGATGTCATCAGACTTCCACACGCTAACGAAAGCAAAGTCATCGACCTTCTCTTTCTTACGTTCTAATCAAACTTTTAGAAAAGTAAAAGTTAAGTACATAAAATAAATTAAACTAAGATATTGGCAAGACATTTCCTCCATCAACATCTTGAGTGTTTCCTATTGATAATCGTGTAATTCAGACAGAAGACCACTGTCTTCATTCTACGGTCCTGGGAATCCTTTTCCTTCAGGGGAGGGTGACCATGATAGGTCATGTGACACAGAGGTGTCCCTGAGGAACTGATCAGACCATGGCACCGGGGAAAGCCGTTCTGACTTTTTCATAGTAAAGTGGGATTGCCCACAGAATAGTTTAATCAGCCATGTGATGTGGCCACAGGGACAGGCTGAGAAGGGCACCTGTTGTCTGGGGGGGGGGGGGGTGTCTGCCTTGGGGACCTGCCTGAACCTCCATTTGCCTCAGGCTGCAGCACAAATGAACAAATGGGCCGGGGTGTGACTGTCACCATGGTGGGCTCAGCTACCCCTCTTCTGCCCACTGTGCTCACCACGGCCAAATGGGCTGCGGGATGGTCAGAATTTGTCATGAAGATAGACAGCCACTGGGAACGCTGACTGGTGTGGGCTGTGACCAGCTCTCAGCTTTCTGGGCAGGGTGACTGGTGTCACTGTGTGTGAGTGGTGGCAGTGTTAGTTTCCTTCTTTTCTAATATCTTCTCCTGGAGATGATCTGAGGGCACCTGACAGTCAGTGTTCTGACCCTTGAGAAGAAAAGCTAGTTAAGTGCAGGTGTTTACTGACGCATTCCCCATACACAGAAGTGATCCGTGTCTGTCTTTACTGTTGTTGACACTGGTTGATTTTAAAATCATTTATAGATTAGTAAAGAAGCTATTTGACAAAAGAGTATCACTTTAAAAAATGTTTCTATTTAAAAAAAGTGGTTTCTGAGACAGACTCTGGGCTGAAGTGCAGTGGCACCGTCACCCTACACTTTGGCAAGGCTCACTTTTAGCCCAGTTGTACAAGTAGAAAATAAGAATACAAACAGGAAAATATTACAGGTACCATGAATCAAGCATAGATTTTTCATGTTTGAAGTAGATATAGCCACCTTCTACTTAGACTGCCATGAGATTTCCCCTTATTTCACTATTTTCGGTTATTTGTGATCATTTAACTACTTATATTTATTTTTCACTTAGTGTTTTGTTAGATTTGGGGAGTCACATATAAAGATCTTTATTAAACAACAATGTTTTTAAAGTCAAGACTCAGCATATCTTTTTTAGAAAAATCAAAATCTTTAAAAAAGTAATTCCATATTGATAAGAAAAAAACAGGAGACTGAGTACTTTAACCCCAGACCCGTGGAGTAGTGCCGGTGACGGACACACAAGACTGAATAACCAACAAAACACAACAATAAATGGTAACATTTTGCATGCAGAAGCACTGTGCCAATTCTATTTGGTTCCTGAAACAGTCTTTAAAAATCCTTGAAGGAGAAAATGAGATTCTAGTCTTGAATAGCTACTAACCAGTTGCCTCGTCTTGGGTAAATTATTTCTCTGGAGTTTGCTCTTCTCTCTGTGATGAGAAGCTGAGACCCCACAATAGCTGAGCTGTTCTCAGCCCTAACTGTGCATTGGGATCACTTGGGAGGCTTAAGAAATACTGATGCCCAGGCCCCGCTCCCAATTAACCAAATCAAAATCTCTGGTAGAAGGTCCAGGACGGCTCTGCAGCTGACCCCAGTGCCCAGCAGCGTCTATGACGCAGAGAGAAGTTGTGCAGCAGCCCTGGGGGTGCACAGCCTCTGTGAAACCAGCTGTGGCAAACTCAGTGATTTTTAGTGATAAAAACTGTTTGATGTGATTTTTATCCTTTATGTTTAGCAAAGTAATCCAGAGTTATCTGTTACGGAAATACAGCAAGCTCTCCAAATGAATCACTGAATCAAAATTACATTACTCTCAACATATAAGGCCCTTCCATTCTGAGTGAACTGTCTGCTTGGTGTAGTAAGTTGAAGCAGCTCAGTGGGCCGAACGCCACATGCAGACGCAGGAAACTGTCCTGTTGTGTGGTGCCCAGCACCGTGTCAGGTGGACGCTGAGGAGCTCTGTGTGTGTGTGTGCACGGCCCTCACACCTTGACTTCCTCCTCCGCAAATCTGCTTCTCCCCCACTTTCTTCATCCTTACCTGTTTGATTTGGTACATTTTCTTGTAATGCTTCATTTCTTTCAAAGCACGCACCTCTCTTTATTGGAGTAAGGGGAAAAAGACATCTCCCAGATACATATTAATAGAGAATACACATTTCCCCTTACTTTCTTCCCTTCAGATATCTCAAAAATATATTTGTTCTGAAAGTTTTATATCAAAGCAAAGCATTTTTTAATTAATGCTCCGGTCTCCTCTGAGCTACAAGACTAGACCAGACCAAGGCCTGCCACATCAGTTTTCTCCTCATTATCACCTCGTTAAGATCCCAGAACATGCCTCAGAGGCAGGAGGCTGAGACGTGCAACTTAACAAGGTGATAATGAGGAGAAAATGTCTCCAGTCTCTTTGGGGCACAGCCCAGCCAGGTAGGATGAGGGCAGACAGGCCGACTGGGGCAGGACTCCTCCCTGGTAGAGACTGAAATTGTGCCCAGTAGCCTCTCGGTCTTGTCCTTGGTGATGTGGATGTGACTCAGAGCTGAGCATTGCTGCCAGCTACACTCCCAGGACATACACATTCTCTGTGACATATGAAGGCCAGTGAATTGGCTTTTTTTTTTGGCAGGGTCTCTCTCTGTTGCCCAACCAGAAGTACAGCAGTCACAGCTCACTGTGACCATAAACTCCTGAGCTCAAGGCATCCTCTTGCCTCAGCCTTCTAAGTAGCTAGGGCTACAGGTGTACGCCACCACATCCAGCTAATTTGTTTTATTTTTATAGAGAGGAGGTTTCTCTATGTTGCCCCGGCTGGTCTCAAACTCTGGGCCTCAAAGCAATCATCATGCTTTAGCCTCCCCAGGTCAGCTGTTCTCCACCTATTCCTCCTTTTGGTTCTGGCTGGAAAGTGGATCTGATAACTGTAGCCATCTTGGCCGGATGCAAAGCTGCAAAGATCCCCGGCTTTCCCAGCTGCAGGTGCCACCCCAGCCTGCACAGCCTTCCTCTGCACTCTCCTGCCCCAGGGAGAAGCTACCTGGTAGAAGCCAACTGTTTTTTGGTGGTGGTTTGATATATGAGCTGAATCCAGTACTATTGTTTGTATTAAAAAGCATTACCTTTGATTTTCTGATGTTATATTCAGATCTAATATGAAGTACATATCTTTTCAACCACAGTTTTTGCTGTCACCCAAGCCAGAACCCCCGGGAGCAGTGGGGTGTCAGAGCTCACACTGGCTCATGCAAACCAACTTTTAAAGTCTCTGAATTTTGCAGGCCAGTTGTTAAACACAGCTGTTATAAAAAAATTATATAAATTACAATTTAATAAATACTTAAAACTAAAGGTCTCAAATGCTTAAAATTATTATTTCCTAATAATTTTACTTTTTTTCTATGCTCTTGAGTTTATAGTGTATCTGTATGTTGGAAACATCATATTGGGATGTTAGTGCACCTGACTTCCCAATTCCCTGTTTAACAGCACGACACCGATGGCTTAAAATTGGCCAAGCTGGCAGTATCTCCACCACAAAAATTGCCAAATGTTACAAATTGGGGCTTGATATTTATTTTGTTGGTTTTCTTAAGACCAACAAAGGCTTAAGCAGGTCATGGAGAAAATGTGACTAGTGCTAACGGGGAAAGAGGTTTCAGTTTAATGAATATTAATGGAATAAGGGTCAGAAGCAGTTTGACAGTAGACCACTTGTCAGATTTAGAAAAACAATTTTATTGGGTAAAAAGTTACCAGATTGGGATGAAAATTCATTTGTCAAACCGTGGTTGAATTGCAACCACGGGCTGGCCAAAGGTATAGAGTTCTGCAACAATTAATGAAAGTGTAAGAATCAATTGGCTATGGAAATTTCAATAAAACGTCTTGAATGTTTTCTCATTATTTGTAAATTATGTACTACATATGCCTTGAGTAAAATCTACAATAAATAAATGTAATAATATATATGCACACAGATTTTTTTCAGAGCCAGTTGCTAAAAACGTGCCAGCACACCACCACCCTGTGCTATTTCTCCTCTGCTGTCGGCCCACACATTCAATAAACTGCTAAACTCTCAAATTTAACTGAGAAATGATGCTATTTGCATCATGTATTTCTGTCCAGCTGGCTGTTACTCCACTTGCATCCCCTGTCACCATCCACACCTTTCCCAAGAGAATCCATCAACAGGGCAGGTACGTTCGGGCCACCTCCCTGCTGAAAGCCATGAAAGCCTGTCAGCAGCTCTGACTGGCCCAGAGGACCACATCTCAGCTGCGCAGCTGGGCTTGGGCTCCTGGCTCTCTATGGTCATTCTGAACTCCTGCTGTTCTTGCCCTTTATTCTGTGGGGGCAAGTCCTGGAGAGTGCGCAGAGCGTCTACCAGCTGTCAGCAGTCCACTCGCTTGGCACCTGCAGAAAGGGTGTGTGCCCTGCAAGAACCGGAGGGTCTGGGGTGCCGCGGCATCGTACAGTTGGTCAAAGGAGACTGATGAGGCTTCACAGCAAAGGGTGAAGGCTCCTTGACCACACCCTTCTGAGGGCCTCCTCGCCCCTCGCTCCCCATCAATAGGAGATGGCATCATTCTCAGGTAAGTGCTCAGATCCATGTCCCAGGGCGAGTGTGGGGTGGCAGCGCTGTCCCTGTGTGCCCCAGGTCTGCACGCAATAGCAGCAGAGAAAATGACCAGGGCAGCAGTCCTTAGAGACGCAATGTCACCTGTCAATGCAGGCAGTCACACAGGTGCGCTCATCTGACCGTCATCCACTGACTGCACATTGCTACCGAGTGGCTAAGACTGCAGACTCCTCCTGCTGCTCCCACAAGGACATGGCCTCTATTTCACTCTCTTGAATCCAGCTAGACTAGTTTGAATGATAGAAAGTAGCAGGAGTGATACTGTTTCTTCAAGGGCCCTGCAGAAAGCTCCACGTGCACTATTCTGGACCCTTTTATGGCCTGTGAGACGAGCAGACTAGCAGAGGGAGAGGGGATGCAGAGACGGCAGCTGAGACTCGCTCTGACAACCAGAACGAATGCCGGGTCAGAGGGTGTGCACAGCCACCATGAGCCCCACCGGTGTGTAGAAAACGCCCAGCTGAGCCCAGCACAGAGCCTTATAAGGTGGGAAATGGATTTGAAATAGCTTTTGAGGTATAATTCACACACCACACAATTCACCCACTCAAAGTATGTATTTTAATAGGTTTTAGTAAACTCAGAGTTGTGTATCTGTCAGCACAATCTAATTTTAGGAAAGGTTTTTTTTTCTTTTTTCCACCAGAAAGAAATTCCATACCCATTAGCATTCACTCTTTAGTTTCATCCATGCATCACTCTTGGAAACCACTAATCTATTTACGCTTTCAATAGATCCTCGATACATAATATAAAAGAAAGAGTCAGGGAACGTGTAACCACTCATGGCTTCCGTCACTCAGCACAGTGTTTTCAAGGTTCATCTAGCCTGAAGAGGTACAGGTATTTTTATTGCCTAATAACACACCATTGTGCAGATGTATCATATTTTTATTTATTCATTCATTAATTGATAGAATTGAGTAGTTTCCATTTTGGCCAATATGAATAATTATACATCTATTAACATTCATGTACGAGGTTTTGCATGACAAATGTTTAATCTTTTCTGAGTGCATACCTGGCAATGGAATTACTGGATCACGTGATAACATATGATTCAAGAAACTGACAAACGGTTCTCTGAAGTGCCTTTGCCATTATACATTATCATGATCAGTGTAAGCAGGTACTAGTTTCTCTGAAACCTCATCAACCTTTTTCATTATTTGTCCTTTCAATTATAGCTATCTTAGTGGGTCTAAAATGGTATCTCATTGTAGTTTCAAATTATATTTCCCTAATAGCTAATGACGCTGAGCATCTATTCATGTGTTTGTTAGCTATTTGTGTATCGTTGGAGAAATAATATGCAGATACTTTCCCCCCTTTTAAAACAGGATATGTGTCTTTTTATTATTGAGTTATCAGATTTTTCCATGTAGCCTAAATACAAGTTTTTAAATTAGATGTATGATTTGAAAATATTTTCTTCCATTCCAAGGGTTGTCCATTCACTCCCTTGGTTGTTATCATTAGAAGCATAAAAGTTTTAAATTTTGATCCAGAGCTTGCAATACACAGCATCAGACTCTGCTTCAGATTTATCCTTAGTTTCAGTGAGTATAAAAACGTTATCCCACACCTTCTCTCTTCTGTTCTTTCTGTGCTGTTGATGATTATACCTATTATGTTTACATGTTAGAGACAGAATAGTACATTGGTATAATTGTTACTTTATATAATCCTGTGTCTTTTAAAAGAGCTGAAATTTTAAAAATAAGCATCTATTTGCAAAGTTTGCTATGTCAACTGCCTTATTTGCTCTTTCTGGTTTACTTCGTTTCTTCTGTGGGTTTGAGTCACCACCAGATGCCATTCTCTTACTATGAGACCTTTGCTCTCACCTGCCTCCTCTGTGCTGTTACTGGTCCAGCCACACAATTATATGTATATTATTTAATGGATTTATGTTTTAAGCCAGTTAAGAAAAGGAAGAAAAATACAGTTTTGCTGTCTTTCACACGCATAATAATCCTCATTAGCACTCTTTGTTTTTTCTTTCTTTTTTTTTTAGAGACAGAGTCTCACTTTGTCGCCCTTGGTACAGTACTATGACATCGCAGCTCACAGCAACCTCAAGCTCTTGGGCTTAGGCAATTCTCTTCCCATAGCCTCCTGAGTAGCTGGGACTACAGGCACCTGCCATAGCGCATGGCTATTTTTTTATTGCAGTTTGGCCGGGGCTGAGTTCAAACCCACCACCCTTGGTATACGGGGCTGGAGCCCTACTCACTGAGCCACAGGCCCTGCCCTTTGTTTTTTCATGTAGATATGAATTATTGTCTGATGTCATTTGCTTTCAACTTGAAGAACTTTTTAAAGTATTTCTTGTAAGAGAGGTGTCTCAAGTTTATATGTGGGAATAGTTTTATTTTACCTTTCTTTTAAAGATAATTTGTCAGAAACAAGATTTTTAGTTGACATTCTTTTTCTTTCAGTGTTTAAAATATGTAATTCCACTTCCTTCTGGCTTGCATTGTTTGTGTTGAGAAGTTAGCTGTTATCCTTATAAGCATTCTCTGAGTTGTCATGCTTTGCTTTGCTTAAAGATTTTTTTATCATTGACTTTAAACATTGTTGCTATAGTTTAGGTGTGAATTGCTTTACTTTTATATTTTTGGGAGTTGATTACACCTCTTGGTGCATGGAGTAATGTTTATCATCAACTTTGGGGAGTTTTCAGCCATTGTTCTTTTAGCTAAGATCTCTGTCCCTTTCTTTCTCTCCTATATCTCTGGTTATTTTGTCACATTTATTTTGGTGTGTCTAATGTTGTTCCAAAATGTTTTGCATTCTATTCTTTTTTCTTTCTTTTTTTCCTTTCTTAATTTTAGCTTATATAATCTTTGCTGAAATTTTCTCCTGCCAGCTCAAATACATTGTTGGGTCCCACCAATAAAATATTACTTTGGTTATTGTACTTTTCAACTCCAAAATCTTGCTCTTTTTATAATTTCTATCTGCTATTCTCTATTTTAGACTTTATCATCATACCTTCCTTTTAGTCTTTAATCAAGATTTGGTTATTTCTTTAAAAATAATCATAGTAACTGCTTTGAAATCTTTGTCTTCTAAGTTCATCCTAGCCCCCTTCAAGGATTTTTATTGCATGTTTCTCTTTTCCCTGAACATAGATCACATTTTCCTACTTGTGACAACTGTGAGCCCCCCTGAGAACTGGACATTTTAGAAAACCTATTACAGCAACTCTGGATTTCAGTCTCTTCTTTCCCACCTGGGGTCATTGTGGGCTACTTATTTAATAACTTTGCTAACCCAGTTCTATACAACCTGTTATTTTCCTCCTGTCTTCTTTGTTTGTTTTTGCTTTTATTTTTATCTTTTATCTTGGCTACTTAGAGGTTGCCCCTGGGTTGGCATAAGCTCCAACTTATGGTAAAAGGTTGTGCTAAAGCTCCTGGGATATTTAGAGTTTTATCCTTTACCAATGTGTGTGTTTGTGTGTGTGTGTGTGTGTGCATGTCTTGAAGGATGCTCTTACAGTGCAGGGAGTTTCTTATCTGTTCCCTGTTCAGCCAGAGAAAAATGGTTTAACTTTACATTTCTGAATAACTTCTGAGGGTATGGAGTCAAGGGGGATACATGCAGTCTCCAAGGATGATTTTCATTTTATTTTTAATCCTAGCTTCCTAGAAGTTGCCCCTGTGTCGGAGTACCTTATTGTTCAATCCACGTTTGATCAGAGGTTGTGTTTAAGCTCCCTGCTCCTACAGTAGGGCATAAGCCCTATGTGTGGTCTGTGGAGCTTGAGGACACTTTCCAGTGTGAACAGGGCTGACTGGTCCTGTGAGCACAGTCCAGCACATGCTCCAAGTCTCCCAGAACTCACAGCTGAATGTGAACTCAGGAAAGTTCTTCTTCCCTGTCACTTCCTTGGTCCTCTCTCTTACACTCCTGGTTGCTCTGCTCTTTTGCATTTATCAAGGAACTACCAGCCTCCTCTTAATTGCTTAGCACCAAAATCTCTTTTCCTTCATGCATGGAATTTTCTATGGTCTGTTTCAAGGAAAGCCTAGGCCTTTGGGCAGAAATAAAGAGATCTTGCCTTCATGGCCTCCCTTCTCCTCCAGGCAGAACTTCACACCACTTCACTGGAGCTGGTGATCAGTGCCTGCTTCTCCCAGAGCCACATTCTCACTGGACAAGTGAGCACTGGGCAGTGATGGCCCTTGATCTCCTTGGCTCATCCTTCCTTGGATGGAACAGCTACCTTCATGCCAGATGGACAGGGAGTAGTCCAACCCCAGTGTCCTCTCTTTCTCTACATGGAGTAGAACTTCTGTTTCCCAAGTAAGAACTGAGTAGAGAGAGGAGACTCCATCTTTCCGGCTGCATCACCTAGAATAGAGCTTTTGCAATATCAGGTGGGATGTGGTGGCAAGTACGAAATGCTAGCTTCTCACCCTTGCCAGACTAAAATCTAGCTCCAAACTAGAAGTGGGGAAGAGGAGATGGAGCCCTGCAGTTCTGATAACACATACATGGAATGGACCTTCAGAGGAGAGTATCAATAACAAGGAACTGTGTAGAAGAAGGGAATAGATCATGGCTCACATGCAGTAGAATCAGCTATTCTTACAGAAATTTAGAATATTTTCTTGATTTCTCCATTTGCTATATGTCCACGGGATAATTTCTAGACACTCTAAATGATTACTTTCCGTAAGTACCACCAGTTTAGATATTTACTGGTGGAGATAGGCGTTTCTGAGTTCTTTATTCTACCTCCTAGAAGTTCCATCCACGTCACCGTTTTGTAAGCTACTGAGTTTTGTGGGAGGCTGTCACAAAGCATCAGACAACTGAACCAGGCTCTGAGACCACACAGAGCCAGGCAGAAATCCCATCCTTACTACTGGTGAGGCGTTTGGGGGAAGGTTTTCTGAACTCTTTGAACTTCTGTTTCCCTATATTTTATGAAATAAGGCAATTCTCACTACCTAAATTGTGAGGAATCATTGAGATGCTCACAAGACCTCTGACAGGACAGAGTAGAGACTCATAAGAAAATAAAACTGGACAACTGGCAATAAGTTCCTGGGTAGGCATGAAGTTGTTTCATGTTCTCTGATTTCTGTAAGAATGTAAAAGGAAGGTGATAATAAGAGCAACACACCAAAGAGGCCGCTGCTTCCTGAGGACAGAGGGTTGTGATTAAATATCACTCACCAACAAAAAGCTTTAGAGCAAGAGGACAGATAGGGGACTTTGGGAGAAAATGTCTCCCAGGGAACAGGAGTGAACAGGGGAACCCTGAAATGAGAATAGAAGAGAGGATCACAGAGTTTAAGAGAGTCAGGAAAGTACAGGCACCTCAAAGCATTCAGAGGTGCTTATGTGGGAGCAAAGCAATGATGGGAGAAGAGCACAGGAACCTCTGAAGGAGAGTGCCTTTTAGGGGTGCTGTAGGAACCCAGGATGGGCGGTGGATGGGAAGTGAGTGGGCAGGTGCAGGGAGGACAGGGCAGGGTGCTTGGGCAGGAGCTGGAGGCACCACTTTGTCATGTCAGGGGCCTCATTTGCTTTTGTATTTGGCTTTAGGATGAGCATTTCTTTTTATCCAGGAGGAAATTAAGGTAATGAGGGATGGAAGGTGCAAGAACAGGTAACGGAGGACTGTAGAGCCTGCAGAAGGTGGGAGGCCATGCGTTGCTGCATCAGGTATAGATGAGCAACTCCTCTGAACAGCCCCATTAGTGCACAGCCATGGAGAGAATCATGCCACATTTATCTCAGACCTCCCTGAGAATAGGAGCCAAAGTCATCTGCAGAGAGCATCAGGAAAGTGAGTGTCCTGTTCAACAAGCAGACTGAGGGTGGGGAAATGAATGCAGGATAGTTAGGGATTGTGATGAGTTGAATGAGCATTGGAGAGTCTCCAGCTGAGGGTGGTTAGCATATATCTCCCTGTTGTTTTTATTTTAATATTCCCTGGAAAGACCTAATATTCAGAAATAACAGACAGCAGATAGGCAAAGGAAGGCATTGGCAAAGGAAGTGGATGATTAACCCAGGACTGGGTTAGGACACGATATAGGAGGCAGGACTTAAGAATGAAGGTGGAGGCGTGGTTGGCATGATTGCCTGTGGGTCCTGCCTGGGTTGAGGTCGGTGAGTCCATCGTAACTGATGGCTCCAAAGACCCATTTACCACTGGGGTTGGCAAACCATGGCGGTCCACAGACTTCACTGGCACGTGGTCATTAGTGTGCACTCGTCATTGCCCATGGCTGCTTTTGCACCTCAGGGCAGACCTGGGAGTTGTGACAGAGACCATATAGCTTGAAATGCTGCAAATATTTTATTATTTGGCCCTTTACAAAAAAAATGTTTACTGACACAGAAAGATGCATGAGTCATATGGGTAAGTGAAAAAAAGTAGGGTATAAAATAATATTTACTACATAATTCTGTCTTCTGAGAAGGAAAATGTCTATGACTATACCTAGAAAATGGCTAGAAAGTTGCACACCAAAACAGTAACGGATGTGGGTCTCTCTGGTGGGTCTATCACAAACTATTATTTCCCTTTCTCCTCCTTCTTGCCCTCTTCTTCTATCTGCTTTTCCCCAGATTCCCTATTTTCTATAAGACGGTGGGATAATGGCATGAGGTAGGAAAATTTTATTCAAGGCTATTTAGTTGATTAAAGTAAGGTGAGAATAAAACCACACTGTTACATATCACCCTGAAAGTGTATGCTAAGCTTGTCCTAAAGATAAAATCTATGCTGTCTGCTGCACCTTTGGCTCAGACACACTTCCTCCCAAATCCTGACTTTAATTAACAAGTCAAGCTATGGAGGAAAACATGCCCACTTTCGAAATGATAAATCAAGGTACACATTAGCAATTGTACAGGTTGATATTAAAAGTAAGTTAAGTAAGTAAGTAAGTATGCCAAAATCTTCAAAGCATTTTTATGGATTTTGTTGTTGCTAACAAGGAATTCATATTCAAACAGGAAATCATGGGTATCTGTCTTTAGGAAGAGTAATATGAGGTCAGAATTATGTGTCTAAAGCGACAGATGTTTCAGAGAAAAAGAATGGGGACTCTAGATGGTAGACTGAAAAACCACATTCTACTGAGAACTCAGAGCTCAGCTCCTTCCAAGCTTTCTTCAGCAGCGTGAGATTGAGCAAAAGCCTAGGACATGCCATCAATTTGAGTGACAGAGGATCTTAGAGTTCTGTGTATCTGTTTTATCCTAGGTTCACAGAGTGTCACCACGCTAGATACTGAACAGAACTTGCAGGCAAATGAAAAGGATGCCCCATCTAGATTGGATAATATTTGCTGGATTACTGAATCTGTAGTCGGAGACCAAGTTGGCCTAAGCAAGGCTGAAGAAGTTGAGGTCAATCACCCCTGGGGAGGGAAAAGATCAGAGCTGTGGGAGGAAATGGTGAGAGCAGAAATATCAAGAAGGGGGATGGGCAGGTGGGACAGGGGAGGGAGCAGTGGCAGCCACAGTCCAGGTAAACTTAGGACAAAACAGCTCCCCACAAAGACTTCCTTAAACCCAAAGCCATTCCCATCACAAAGGGACATCAGGCAGGACAGAATTCTAGGAGCTGGGTTTGTTTCCTCTCCCATCCCACTGGCTATCGAGTTAGAAGTTTAGGCATTCTGACTACAGTCTAGCTGGAATATTTGTGACAATCTTCGCAATCTTTATCAAATCTACTTGACTAATTCTAAAAGTAGTTATAGTAAGTGAAGCCTCTGTGGTTTAGGACATTGGCCTACTGACCCAATTTGTATTATCTGAAGGAATTAAGAATGTTCATTTGGACAAAAAGATAAATAACAAAAGAACAAACACATTTGTGTCATGAAAATGGGACAGAAATAGCTACACAAGGGTAATTGTCCTCATAGCATCAGCTGGACCACCAATGGAGGTGTGGGAAAAAAAAACAACTGCAGTCGATACCTACTTCCTGGGGGACTTCTCCCTTTACTCACAGTGGCTGGAGCTTATAGAACATATGAGAAATTATCAACTACCCCACATTTGGCAACTAAGCAGATGGCTGAAAAGGACCAAAACCATATTTGCTTCCTGTTCACAACAAAGTAGAATCCAAGATAATTCTAACAAGTAAATCCTAGTTCCTATCTAATTAAGTAAAACAACAATAACAACAACAAACTTCTCAAAAATTACATGAGCTTGACTTTGGTTTACTATTGACTTCTAGCTTAATTCCACTGTGGTCCAAGAGCAGAAGTTGTGTGACTTCTGTTCTTTCACATTTGATGAATGTTCATGTGTGCTATGAACACATCACCTGCCATTGGATGAAGCAGTTTGCAGTTGTCATCTGTGTCCTGTTGGGTGGTAGTGGTGGTGAGTCCATCCATGCCCTCTTGGGTACTGGTGGTGATGAGTCCATCTATGTCCTGTTGGGTGGTGTTAGTGATAAGTCAATCCATGTCCTGTTGGGGAGGTGATGGTGATGAGTCCATCCATGTTCTGTTGGGTGGGGTGGTCATGGGTCCATCCATGTCCTGTTGGGTGAGGTGAAGATGAGTCCATTTATGTCCTATTGGGTGCAGTGGTGATGAGTCCATCCATGTCCTGTTGGGTGGTGGTGGTAATGAGTCCATCCATGTCCTGTTTGGTGGTGGTGGTAATGAGTCCATCTATGTCCTGGTGGGTGGTATTGGTGATGCGTCCATCCATGTCCTTTTCGGTGGTGGTGGTAATGAGTCCATCCATGTCTTGTTGGGTGGGGTGGTGATGAGTCCATCCACGTTCTGTTCGGTGGTAGTGTTGATGAATCCATTCATGTCCTGTTGGGTGAGGTGGTGATGACTCCATCCATGTCTTATTGGGTGGGGTGGTGATGAGTCCGTCCATGTCCTGTTGGGTGATGGTGGTGATGAATCCATTCACATCCTGTTGAGTGGGATGGTGATGAGTACATCTATGTTCTGTTGGTTGATGGTGGTGATGAGTCCATTCACGTTCTGTTGGGTGGGATGGTGATGAGTCCATCCGTGTCCTGTTGGATGGTGGTGGTGATGAGTCCATCCATGTCCTGTTGGATGGTAGTGGCGATGAGTCCATCCATGTGCTGTTGGGTGGGGTGGTCATGAGTCCATCCATGTCCTGTTGGGTGGTGGTGGTCATGAGTCCGTCCATGTCCTGTTGGGTGGTGGAAGTGATGAGTCCATCTATGTCCTGTTGGTGATGAGTCCATGCATGTCCTTTTGGGTGGTGGTGGTGATGAGTGCATCTATATCCTTTTGGATGATGGTTGTGATGAGTACATCCATGTCTTGCTGGGTTGGGTTGTGATGAGTCAGTCCATGTCCTGTTGGGTAGTGGTGGTGATGAGTCCATCCATGTCCTATTGGATGGTGGTGGTGAAGATTCCATCCATGTCCTGTTGGGTGGGGTGGTTATGAGTCCATCCATGTCCTGTTGGGTGTGGTGGTGATGAGTACATCCATGTCCTTTTGGATGGTGGTGGTGATGAGTACATCTAAGTCCTGTTGTGTGGTGGTAGTGATGAGTCCATCCATGTCCTGTTGGGTGGGGTGGTGATGAGTCCATGTATGTCCTGTTGGATGCTGGTGATGAAGATTCCATCCATGTCCTGTTGGGTGGTGGTGGTGATGAGTCCATGCATGTCCTGTTGGATGGTGGTGATGAAGATTCCATCCATGTTCTGTTGGGTAGTGGTGGTGATGAGTCCATCCATGTCCTGTTGGATAGTGATGGTGATGAGTCCATCCATGTCTTTGTGGGTGGTGGTGGTGATGAGTCTGTCCATGTCCTGTTAGGTGGGGTGGTGATGAGTCCATCCATGTCCTGTTGGGTGGGTGAGGTGATGAGTCCATCCATGTCCTGTTTGGTAGTGGTGGTGATGAGTCCATCTGTGTCCTGTTGGGTGAGGTAGTCATGAGTCCATCCATGTCGTGTTGGGTGGTGGTTATGATGAGTACATCTATGTCCTGTTGGGTGATGGTGGTGATGAGTCCATCTATGTCCTGTTGGGTAGGGTGCTGATGAGTCCACCCATGTCCTGTTGGGTGGTAGTCATGATGACTCCATCCATGTCCTGTTGGATGGTGGTGGTGATGAGTCTACCCATGTCCTGTTGGATGGTGGTGGTGATGAATCCATCCATGTCATATTGGGTGAGGTGGTGATGAGTCCATCCATGTCTTGTTGGGTGGGTGAGGTGATGAGTCCATCCATGTCCTGTTGGGTGGGTGAGGTGATGAGTCCATCTATGTCCTGTTGGGTGGTGGTGGTGATGAGTCCATCCATGTCCTGTTGGGTGGTGGTGGAGATGAGTCCATCAATGTTCTGTTGGGTGGGGTGGTGATGAGTCTGTCCATGTCCTGTTGGTTGTTGGTGGTGATGAGTACATCCTTGTCCTGTTGGGTGGGGTGGTGATGAGTCCATCCATGTCTGGTAGGGTGGTGATGCTGATGAGTACATCCCTGTTCTATTGGGTAGTGGTGATGATGAGTCTGTCCATGTCCTGTTGGGTGGTGGTGATGAGTCCGTCCATGTCCTGTTCAGTGGGGTGGTGATGAGTCCCTCCATCTCCTGTTTGGTGGTGTTGTTGATGAGTCCACCCCTGTCCTGTTGGGTAGTGTGGTGATGAGTCCATCCATGTCCTGTTGGTTGGTGGTAATGATGAGTCCATTCATGTCCTGTTCGGTGGTGGTGATCATAAGTCCATCTACGTCCTGTTGGATGGTGGTGGTAATGGGTTCTTCTATGTCCTGTTGGGTGGTGGTAGTGATGAGTCCATTCATGTCCTTTTGGGTGTTGGTAGTGATGAGTCCATCCATGTCCTTTTGGGTGGTGTTGGTGATGAGTCCATCCATTTCTTGTTGGGTGGTGTGGTAATGAGTCCATCCATGTCCTGCTGGGTGGTCGTAGTGATGAGTCTATCCATGTCCTGTTTGATGGTGGTGGTGATGAGTCCATCTATGTCCTGGTGGTTGGTAGTGGTGATAAGTCTCACTGTGTCCTCAGTGATTTTATGCTGCTGGAGCAGAGGGGTGTTAAAGTCTCCACCCATTATCCTGGATTCATCTATTTCTTCCTGAAGTTCAGTTAGTTTTTGCCTTATGTATTCTGATGCTCTGTTATCACTCTTCACTTACCCAACAAATAGTTACTGGCGACCTTTTGTGAGTCAGCACTGACCTAATACTGGGACACAGGGTACACAGAGCAGACAGGGTCCTTGGGCTCTTGGGGCCTCTAGTCTAGGGGAGGGAGTTACCCACTGACCATGTAACAAGGCATTTATGATGCTGACTATTCCCTGGAATGCTGTCAAGGCTCAGCTCTTAGGTGGTTTTTCTCTAGAAAACTAAAAGGCATGTAGTTTTCCCAGACAATGCTTAAGTGTCAAACAGCATATCAGGATAAGTCTGACACAAGTGATCAAAACTGACTCGGTAAAAGGGGAGCAGCTCCTGTCTCTCTCACTCAAAAGATGACATGTTTTCACCCAGCACAGGCAGTTCCAGCTCTCTGTGTGGCTTCCTGGGCTCCTCAGGGCCCTGCCTGCCTTCCTCACAAGCCACTACCCACTGCTCCCTCTGTGTTCCACAGCTGTACACCACATCGCTGGGTGTGTCCCCTCTCCACGCTCCACATCTGCGCACTGCACCATGCGTGTGTCCTCTCTGTGTTCCACATCTGATCACCAGGCGTGTCGTCCCCTCTGTGCTCCACGTCTGAACACCACATCACGCATGTTGTTCTCCCTGCCTGAGCTGCAGCCCCTGATGCCACCTGCTCAGGAAGAGCTCACACTTACACTCACTCCCCAGTGCCACCTTCTGAAGACTTATTATACAGCAAATGACTTGTCACTTTATCCCACAGTCAACCTTATATTACTTATCATTTTATACCACAATTATTCACCTCTTCAGCAAGACTTGGATCTCCTGAGAAAAGAATTTGTAACATTCTCTTATTTCCCCAAGAGTATAGATCATTTCTAAGAGCTTAACAGACATTTAACTACTATTTATTGAGTAAGTAAATGGATGGAATGAATGAATGAACAAATGAAATCTTGGGCAGGATTTTTAGAGGCAACAAGGAAAGTGAATTAATATATAATACATGGAGATGTATGGACACAGTTTGTATGTGCATGTGTGTATACATGTATATATGATCTTGGACACCAAGAAAACCTATACAAATGCAGCAAAGAAATGGCCCTTATCTCATGGAATATTGAGTCCACAGCATTTAAGGAAACAAGCCTTATAGAAGCAGCTAGTGCACACAGATTAATGGAGCATCTTCTCACAAACCCAGCCCATTTCCCTGACAGAGCTGCAGGAAGAGAGACTGAGGGTGCAGCTCCTCATAAGAGAATCTTAGGCAAACTTTTAAAAGTGTGTTCCTGCTGCATCGAACTGGGATGTGTTCTGGAGGTGAAATAAAGAGCCTAAGTAAAGACAGGAGAGGGAATAATTGTGCCGAAGTGGCTTGATACCCCCAATACTCCTTGGAAATATCAGTCTCTAGGTAAAGGCTGATTCCAGGGGCCCTGTGGGGACTCTGTCTGCTTTCAGGGACACCTGGTCTAGCCGTGGAGTGACCTCAGCTGGCTGCAGATGCTAAAGTGAGTCTGATTGTCCCTCAGTCAAAGTAGAGCCCACCTGCTGGTCAGGCCAGAGTGACCCAGTGGCCAACTTGGGGGTGTGCAGAGCCATCTCCTACTTGGGAGTTTTGGTGGGAAGCCCTTTCTAGACCTGCAAAGTGTGCATTACATGCTTGTGTCGGCAAAGTATGTGCTTTCTTCTCTCATTGTGGTTTAACAGACTTGACAATTGAGATATATTTTTTAAAGAAAATTAGTGATTTTTAATGACAAGTTTCCCCACAAATCCATCTTAGATGGGAAAAGGAAATAAACATTGTCTGAGCACCCTCCCTGTGGCAGGAATGTCTGGGTTCCAGGACTGTCCCATAAGGCGGCATCATTAGACCCACATCACGAGTGTGAGAACCTAGGCCAGGGAAAGTGACTTTCTCAAAGGCGCGAGTGCTGGGATTTGCCCACCGCCACCATCTGACCCTCGCCCAGCTTCCTTTCTCAGAGCCTCCGTCAGGATGGCCGCTCACAGAAAATGCACCCTCCCCAAGAACACACAATTGTGCACATCTCAGAACTAAGAAAAATCATTCTCTTTTTGCAGCATTATTATTTAACAGAAAAAAACTTTTGAAAGTTGTTTTTTATCTAGAGATTTAAATACTCTTTATGTTCAAAATAAGTGTCTGAAAATTTGGAGCTAAGCCAGAGAGCAAAGAGCTGTAATCTGCATACCAGAAGGTCAGGACAATGCAAGATAAAGAGAATCAACTCCAAAAAAATGCTCAACATTGCTAATGATTGAAGAAATGCAAATTTAAGTCAGAATGAGATAAAATCTTACTCTAGTCAGAATGGCCATTATTAAAAGTCAAGAGACCAGAGATGTTGGTGGGGATGCATAAAAAAAGGTACACTCAAACACCGCTGGCAGTTCCACACGCTTATATAGTATATAGAATCAAAATAGCTCTACTTTTTACATATAAAATTAACCACTTATAAAATGTGTGAGTGTGTGCGTGTGTTGTTAAGGGCTTAAAGACTGGACAGTCTGAAATTCTCTTTCATAAATACAGGTTAGGACAACTGTGTTGTCTGACCTAGAACTCACATACACTGTAGACAAAGCAGCGTTTGTGAACGTTTCTGACCCATGAAACTTTCTCTGTGAAGGGTAGATAAGCTCAGGCGAGGCAGTGCCCTGGGTGACAACTACACCCTGAAACCCTCAGTGACCTGACCCACCGGTGTTTGCTTTGGGTCTTTCCAGGTTCAATTCTAAGTTGGTGCAAAGCTCTGCTTTCCATGGTCACTTGGAGACGAGGAACATGATGTAAGCAGTGATTTTGAAAGTTGGGGCAAGCCCAGAAAACTGAGAGATCAGAATTAGAACAGTTAGTCCCAGACCACAGATGTCAATCATGTCAATTAAAAGTCTAGTTCAAAAGCGTTTAGAATATTATGGAAGGACACTTGAAGGTGGATGATTACCAAGACGTGTGGCCCCAGGTACCGCACACGCTGCTGGGGTGGGTGGGGCGCTGCCCTGCTCACTTGCTGGGGAGCAGCTCGGCTAATGGGAGAGAGCTTAGGAGGGGACATGATTGCAAGTAGGCCGAGTCCAGCTCGAGCCCGAGTTGGCATTCCCGTGGCTGGAATCAGCCTGCACCAGGCTGCACAGCACGACCGTGTTGACTGTGACTCAGGCAGCGTGGAGCCCCTCACATCACCGAGCTGCCCGGCCTCCTGGGCGTCTTCTCGTACCACTGACAGCCTCCCTCCTGCCGCAGTGATTTGTCTCCCTAATTGTGCACCCCCGTCCTTGTCAGGTGCTGTGATAAATGCAGACACTTCTTCTTTGTTTTCTTCACATTCTGTGCCTCTCGTGAGTCATTTCTGAGGCACTGAATCACTTTCATCATCACTCAGCCTCCCCCGTTTGAAGTCCTCGCCCGGACACAGGCGTATTCATCACCACTCCCTGTGCAGCCCACATGTGTCCGGCGCGCTGTTTACATTGGGCTTCAGGCTGTTGTTAGTGGCCGACTCCAGCGTCCCGCTCCCCACGGGGCCCAGCCCTGTCTCTCCTGCCTGTGCAGCTCCCCGAGGGAGATGGCAGAGAGTGGGGTCTGGTCTTACCCTTGGCGCAGGGACTCTCGCCCAGCTCTTTGCTGCAGCCCTCCCCCTCCCACTGGTCTCTCACAGCAGCTTCTTTCTGGGTGTTATCAAAGCAGAAGTGGGGGCCCCTCAGGTGGCTTCAGAGACCATCCTGGGACAACAGGCTACAGGGTCCTCCAGTGTTTGTCCTTCCCACCTGCCTTCCAACGGGTGTTTTCTTCTGGCTACAAATGCCAGTGTTTTCTCTTTTGTTTTGTTTAAATACGCTTCAAAGTGCAAATTAGATAATCCCCACTGGTCCGAGGAATGCACTTTTTGTGACCCTGGACACTGGCACATAGGGGTTTTGCGTGAACACGTTGATACTTGGTAATTGGTAATAGATCTTGACGTTTCAACAGGCTCCAGTGGGTTCGCCGCCCTTCCCCTCTTACCTCCCCCCAGCCAAGCTGCTCTGGAATTGATTTATGAAACTGGCTTGCTTTTTACTTATTTTATTCCTCATTATTCATATTTAATGTTACCCACACTTGACCTTGTGACTCTAATTCCTTAAACCGAATAACGTACACACACTGACTTTGTTCTTCCTGACGGGGCTTATCATTTTTTTATCTTCGCCTTCCCTCTTTCAGCCTTTTAAAGGTCCAGAACTCTTCTGAATTTATCTGTTTACATTCCTCTCCGTTATTTAGAGTTAATGTTCTTCTTTTAGCCATTATTCTCCAAGTTGTTATGTTCCCTCATTTCCTTATTGTGGTCTTTTCGTCCTGATCTATCACTGCCACGGTCCAGAGCAGCGGTTCTCAATCTGTGGGTGGCGACCCACGGGAACTGTATTAAAGGCTCGTGGCATTAGGAGGGTTGAGAACCACTGATCTAGAGGTTGACTGCAGCTGTGCCCATGAAACTAATTCAGATGTTATAAGGAAAAAATTGGAGCTAGGAATTGAGCAACAGTTGATCAAATCTCACTCGAGACACTCAGTGTTGTGTCGGGACACCATTTGTGAGTTGTCGGAGAGAGGATCTCTCTGAGCAGAGAAGGAAGGTTGCCTGGTAGTTAAAGGATAGGATATAAATTTTACCCTTGAATAATTCTTAGGACACAGACACACCACAGAACACACATGGCTGTGATTTGTTCAGCGGTGCTGAGTAGGAAGAGAATGTTCCCTGTAGGGAGTATTTTTTGCCAAATCATGACTTGGTAACTAACCATTAATATGCACCAATGGCCGAGATAAAATCAATGTTCCTTTTCTTAACTTGTGAGTGTCATAATGATAAATGCCAAGAAAAGTCCAATGTAACACTGGGAATTGCACACGGGTGCTTTTTACAGTTTGTGTGACTCATTCAGTTATTATTTAGGCTTTTTTTTTCTGCTTAAGCCCAAAGCAGGCCAGTTAGTTTTGCAGCATCACCCCAGGGGGAGGCAGTTACCAGTGTCTCCTGATTGCACATTATGCCCAGAACTGAGACGAGTTGCCACGCTGGTGCCAACCCCACCCCCTGCTTACTGGAAAGATGGTTTAAACTTCTGCAGTAGGAGCAGCTTTTGAGGTAAAAGGACCCCCTTACTATTCCTACAGTATCATCACTGTTATCATCACATGTCTGTCGCCTCCCAGGTTCAGTGTGGAAAGTGGAGAGACGCAGGCCTCCTCCTCCCGGCTTGGAGTCTCCCAGCACCTCTACGTGGCCAGTGTTGTGTCTCTCCTGGCTGGGAAGATACCGCTGTAGTACAAAAAATATTAACAACTAGATTCATCTGAGGAGGAACGTGCAAAATTAGGAGTTAGGGTCCATGTAAAGACACTGCCATGGTTTGGGGTATCAGACAACTGCCCTGGGTCTCAGCTCTGCTTTCGTCTCAGAGCCCTGGGTGATGTGCTCACCATCAGAGCCAGGACACTGTCCAGCTATGTTTGTTTATGTGACCCTCGGACTTTCTTCCTTCATTCATTTGTTCCCCAACAATAAAAGATAAGGCATAAATAAATGCTGCAGATTTCCTTTTAAAAAGACATTTTTTATATTTTACCTGATTAACTGGATTCTGCAGTGAGCCACTGTGAGTGGCCACACCTATTTCCTTGCCCTTAGTTGCCCACAGCAAAGGCCTCCCTGTGAGTTGATGGGGCTGCCCGTGTTAGTTAGGGTTAAGGTCAGCGGCCAGAGGACGCAGGTGGGAAGCTCTGTTCTCCAGTATCACCGGCACACTCTGGCCCTTCTGTGCTGCTACTCTGTAAACTCCCAGGGTTATATGCTTGTCCCTGTGATTGGAGTAGGACCACTCCCTGACCCCCGCCTGTGGGAAGAGGGAGCAGGCATGGAGGACAAGCAACTTCCTCTCTAAGGACAGGGCCCCAGAAGTTTCACCACTGTGACCCCATTTAAACGAGTGAGTCCCTGGTTACTCCTGGCTATTGGGGTGGCCAAGGTGTCATGAGCCCACCAGAACTTTTGGGTGGATTTTCCCTAACTAAGGGGGTGAAGATGGAAATGATTGGAAACATGCTATTATTATATATGTAAATGTTCAAAGAAATGCAAGTGTGTGTGTTCTCTTGTGCGCTGAGATTTCCCACACACTCCCTAGTATCAAGAGCTGTTTCAGCACATTGAAGGAGACTGATCATGGGAAAAATGTAGGATGATCTACAGAAGGTCATCACATAGCCACAGAAAAGTATTCTCACACCCCCAATCCTGTTCTGCTTAATAAGTAAGACCTGCTCTTTTATTACTCATTAAAATAGATGGAAATCCTTGTCTTTTATTTTGTCTTTGTTATTTTGGAGAGAGAGTCTCACTCTGTCTCCCTGGTAGAGTGCTGTGCCATCATAGCTCAGAGCAACCTCAAACCCCTGGGCTCAAGTGATCCTCTTGCCTCAGGCACCTGCCACCACACCCAGCCAGTTTTTCTATTTTTAGTAGAGACAGGGTCTAGCTCTTGCTCTGGCTGGTCTAGAACTCCTGAACTCAAGGGATCCTCCTGCCTCAGCCTCCTGCAGTGCTGAGACTACAGTTGTGAGCCACCGGACTGACCTGCAAAATCCCAGCCTGGGATTTAACTTAGATCCTTTCCACTTCACTCCCAACCCTCAATCTATATTAAGTTGTTGAAATACTCTTTGAATCAACTTTTTCTGTTTTTCTTTTACAGTCATTTTCCAGGAAGAAAACAGGCTTATTTTGTTTTGAAAATTAAGGCTGTACATGTCACTAGTTTTAGTAAATACAACAGACAAAATAATCAAATTTCAGGGCTTGTTACTACTGGTTAGCACCTAATTTAATGCTATGTTTTATTTAACCTCTTCACTACCCTGTGAAACAGGAATTCTCCTCTCTCTAGAGATGAGTGGGCAGGCACCCAGCAGGCACATGCTCCTTGCACGGGGTTGTCTGGCAGTGCTTTCCCTGACAGCTGGGGCTCCAGACCACAGCGGTGGGCCCTGTAGAAGATCAGCCCCTCATTCAGGCAGTGGGACATATTGCCCGGCTCTGCTCTCAGACGACTTATCAGCACAGCCCATGCAATGCATGATATTTAGAGGGACCCAGATTCAATGCCTTCGAAATCATGGCATTAAAAAAAAGAAAAAAGTCAAAAGGGATGTATGCTTTTCTCAGTTTTTGTTTACTTGTCAAAAATTCGTGAGTTGGAACATTCCTTTTTAATGGTTTCATAAAATGGAAGTATGTTTGATTTCTCTCTGTTGCCAAGGACAGAGCACCATCCAGCCTGTTTTCTTACTGGGAAACGACTATAAAAATACAGCCCTCCATCTCTCAGCGGTGATAGATAAGACACACCGAGACAGCTTTAATAATTAATGGGCAGACGAGATGAAGCCCCAGTTGCTCAGACTGCTGTCTCCACATAATCTGTATTTTATACAAAAGGAGAAAGAACTCAATGGAATTTCAGCTGTGACCGGATAAAAACTGCCAGCAAAATGTGATAAGGAAAGTCTAATGTGTATATTAATCATGTTTATAGCTCCTCATTTGCTGATCTATTAGCCCAACTCCCTTTAAAAATACATTTTTGATAACTAGTAGATTCATTTAATGCCCCCAAACTCAAACAGGGTCCAATTAAAGGTTCTAATTTTTATTAATCAAAAGTAATTAATCTATCTCGTATATCAAGGAACAAATGAGTTAGGAGTGTTAGCACAAGATGAGAAGCATTAAAAAACAAAATCTAGAAAAGTTTGATGTATGATGTAAATACGCCATTATATGTTTATAGCTGGAGTTAACATTTGGCACTTTTATTGTCCAGATTGTTTTTCTAGATGTAATGAACATATAAAATGGCTCAGAGTGAGACACAGTTTACCCTTGAATGGTGTAGACTTCAAACATGACGCATTTTTATTTTTTCTGGCTTAGCTGTAACGAAACTGATTACAGGGTTGGGACTGAGAATGGGTTGTTTCTAGAGATGTTCATATTTTTGTAGTTAAGAAGCCTAAAAAAATAAAACCCAGTTTAACTGAGAAGAAAAGGGACTGTTATATACAACTCAGTAAATGTTTTGAGCTTGAGAAAATCACAATAAAGAAACAAAAACTTAGGGGAAATTTGTTCAATTATATTTGTTCAATAATTCCTAAAAGTTACATGTGGCCATAATCATAACCCAAATTTGGTGCAGATAGCAGGATAAAAGGGCAGGTGATGGGTGGAGGAATATCATGAAACGCAGGAATGTGACACTTAGCCAATACCATCAAGAATGTTGAAAGGCAGAAAACTTTCCCAGGTACACCCAGACGTGTGCTCACTATTAAGAACAGTTCATTACAGATGTATTTAAACATTGAGTCTTATCATGGAGATATTAGTCTAAATATTTTTGTGGCAGCCATGGTAGTAAAGGAAAGTCTGTAAGTCTTGGGACTAAAATAAGGGAGAATAAAATAAGGGAGAAATCAGGCCATGGAGAAGTGAAGGGGAAAAAATAATAAAAATTTATAAAATTAAAAGTACTAGGGGAATAACCCTAAAAGGCTATAGGTTTCATTTGCTAAAAGATTGTATTAGTGGAGCACGTTCCGTGCTAAAATCAAGGCATAGCAGCAAAGGACCAAGGTTTGTTAGTTCACGTCTTGTATTGGTCATATAAAGTTCCATAGCTGAAAATAATTTTCCAAACCCAAGTTCGTCCCACACCATGGCTACATGTGATGGCCTGGACCCCGGGACCCCCCTGGGCACAGGCAGAAAGGAGTAGGGAGGACTTGGGTTCCAGTCTGTTCATCAACACTGTCGAAAAATCACCCACAGCTGCTTCTACCAGCAGGCAATCAGCATCACCGCCCTAGAAGTGACAGTGCATTATTCGTAAATTTGACAAAATTCCATGAGCAGTGTGTGGTTGGAACCTTAACTGCCAGGTCCTCTAAAAGTAGGATGCAGGGTGTCCTCAGCAGCGCGTGAGGTGCAGGGACGCCCGGCCGGCCTGGCCAGCGCTACCCTCTGTGTCTGCTCACCTGTGATGTGAGGATAATAACACCCACCGCCTGACACACAGGAAGCTGGTTAGGATTTTATTTTTAATGAGAAAAGAGGTAGAAAGGGGCCTGTGGAACTATAGAAACCACAGAGAGGTGAGGTGTAATTATTAAGGTATGAGATTTCTCAACTTTCCAGAAGAACTTCTAAGAATCCGGGATTAAAACTAGGACCCTGGGTCTCTAAACCTAGTTCTTCGCCTCGACAAATTCTACCATCAGCTTGCAGCCAGCATTTTCCAAATGAGACCTAAAGGATATTAATTCCATGGAAAATTAGCAAATCTTACTCCACTTCTCAAATAGGTTTCCTGGGGTGAAACCTGTTTGAGAAGTGGACTTCTTTCCTGCAGAACTTCTCAGAGCCTTTAATGTACAAATTAGGGGCCTCTATCAGGAAGATACTGCTGCTTTCCCAAACTTAGCTGACCATAGAAATCATTAGAGATCATCTCTTTGGATCACTATTCTGCAGAAATGGCTTTGGAAAACATTGACGAAATGGCTTGTAATCTCTCAAATGCACATAATGGTCTCCTGACATAATATTCTGCCTTTCTTAACAATAACAATAAAAAGGGACTATAGAGGCATACTGCGGTGAGTAAGAGTGTAAGTATTTCCCTACACAAATTCTTTGAAATTCCAAATTTATATGTCTGGGAAAGAAATTTAATGTTTTCTATAAATAGAAACAGGAGGCAAAGCTGGACACCTCTCCTGGACCTGAACTTGACGGAGTGAAGTAATGCTATCTAAAAATATCCCAGGTGCCTATGTAACATTACAGACGCGGTGAGCCCAGACAAAAACACGTTTTGAAATGAATCTGGAAAGTAGGTCATAAGCTATTTTCTCTAAAACCCACCAGTCCTACTAAAAAACAGAAATGCTGCGCTGGTGTGTGCAAGGGGGAGGGACACATCTAATACTCTCGGTGGCCCCGAACTCTTTGGTCCAGAGCCCTTGTTATGCATTTCCCAAAATAGAATGACACCGTCCATGTCTGTGAGTTTCCACGCGAGAACAACATGCCCTTATCCAGCTGGCTCTGGGCAGTGTTTCCCCGGCTGTCTGCTCCAGCAGATTGCAGCCTTAGGGGTCAGTTTTATGTGGCAGGTGTATCATGGAAGGGAGAGTGGGTTCTGGAGTCACTTTGCTTGAGTCTGAATCCTAGCTCGTCTACTCCCTTCAATTCTTAATCTCTTTCTCAAGCTGTTTGTCTGTAAAATGGGAACATAATACCGACTTCTCAGAACTGCAGATCAAATGAGAAATGCAGGTGCCTGCCGCACACTGAGTGGTGCTGGGGGAGCCCCTCTCTCGACCCCTCGGTACGGGGCTCCCGTGTGGCAGCCTTTCTTTGCCCTCGCAGAGCCTCAGTGGAAGCTGACGGAGAAATACTGAAGGAAGGAAGGGATATACTGAAGGGAGGACTTTAAAAAACCTCTGCGTGTCTTCCCTGGGCATTAAGGATCGCATGAGATAATTCTGAGAAGGGCGAGATACGTGGTGACATGATTCTACTTCTCTGTTCTGGATGCGGGAATCACGGTGGGTCCCGCCTCCTGGGAATTCCGTCCCTACTTCAGCCGGTGCTTTGTCCTGTGCTTCTTTTAAGGCATTTTTTCAAAATGATTCTTTGGAAAGGACGTAGCCAATTTTCATAGAGAACTTGGAGGTGAAATGTGCTATTGAAATAAAAACAATTTGTTTGTGGAATTACCACACCACATGTGCACGCTGGTCTCTAGGAAAGCATATTTTTGGCCCCACCAGAATAGCGAGATCGTGAAATACTTCTTTAGCTGAAAGTAAAATTGCTGCTGTGAAAAATGTGGTGCCCAATGACAAGTGTCGCTCATGGCAGCGAGTGGTGCAGAGCTGCCAGGAAGAGCTGCCCCAACCATGCTCTCCACGCAGCGATAAGGGGACACTGGGGACCCCGGGAAACAGGGCTGCAGATATCTGAGCTGTTTCACCCCCACATTGGTGCTGGGAGGCTTTATCTTCACGTCTGGAGAGAAGTGAGATGAACGGCCTGTCTCTGCACATGGGGGCTTGGCTGAAGCTCAGTTCACGTTTCTCTGAGCCTGTGACGGGCTGTAGCACCTGCCAGGCCTCTCAGAGCCGGGAGTGTCTGTGCTGAGCCTGCTCTGACCTGTAGCCCAGGATACGCCTCTTCTGCAAAGCTACACATGGCCTTTTGGGTTGAGACTGGTTACTAGGTCATAAAATGAATTTAGTGGCTAGGAATCAGCATAAAAAGAACAGAATAAGTCAAAGTGCAAATCCATACTAAGGGCTAGATGGACTTTGTGAAATTTTGTTTCAGTGATGTGTGAGGTAAATTGTGTTTCTGATTTTGATTCTCAGTTTAAAGAATCCTAAAATCTACTCATGAATAAGCAAGGTTCTGTGTCTGTTGATACACGAGGCGGCCAAGCAGCAGGGGAATGTGCCCACGCTGCAGCCCTGGGCAGCTGGTCCCTGCCCACGCTGTCCCCTGAGCTGCCCGCCCACAGGCGAGGGAGCTGGCGGCAGCGTCTCTGAGCACCTCCTTGTTGCCAGCCATGTGCTGACTGTTTTAGTGTATTTAAGCCATGAAGCATCCCTACTAACTGGGCAGTATCATATGATTGTTCCGGTTTGATAAGCGAGGAAACCGAGGTGCCGAGATGTCAGCCCACCTGCTCGGGTTTGCACAGCCAGGACATTTGTACGGACAGAAAGGAGGCTTCTGACCTGAGCTCAGCAGGCTGCAGAGATGCACAGTTAACAATTATGAGGAGTCGGCCTAGGTCCTCTTGGGGCTGTGATGTTGGGGCGGCAATGGACGTGGACCCTTCCCAGTTCTAGAGGCAGGGAAGTCCAAGGTGGGGGCCTGGCGGAGCCCGTGTCTGGAGAAGGCCTCTCTTCACAGCAGCGTCCTCACTGAGTCCTCCTGGCAGGAGGGCACTGTGGCTTCCTTGGGTCCGTTCTGTAAGGTCGCTAATCCCAGCGCCCAAGGGCCTGCTCTTCCTCCTCGTCCCATCGCCTTCAGGGTCAGGGCTTTGACGTTCGAGTTTGGGTAGAGGGTGAGGACAAATGCTCAGACCACAACAGAAACTGTACCCCGAGGCAGCCCCTTCCCTCTCGACTGCCTGCATCATCCAGTCCGTGCCCCAGATCAAGGACCTCCCGGGCTGCGCCCCCTGACCATCTCCCCTCAACATACACCTGTGTTGAACCCTATGAAATCGCCAATGTTTGCCCACATTTGAGCGACAGAAATGGCAGTTTCATATGATTCGACTTAACAGGCCTTCCCATGTACAGATGAGTAGGGAGGGATGAGCGAGGTCTTGTCTCTAGTCTTAATACATTTATCAGCCAGAGCTGAAAGACAATAGGCGCTCAGGAGCTTCCCCTTCACTTCCCATGTCCTTCTACCTGAGTTTCTACAGGGAAACGCTTGCTGGGAAACTGCGCTGGCCGAGTGCAAGTGCCGGGAACAACCTGGCCGCTGCTCACACTGAACACTGTTTCACGCGTGGAGAAGCCGAGACCTGATGGAAGTAAGGAGCTGACGTCAGCAGATCACTGGCGGAGCTAAGACCACAATGTGGGCTTGTATGTGTGCTTTTTACTTCTAGCCTGGCAGACTTTTGACCACATATCAAAATAATTGCCTGAACCTATATCAAACCTCCTGGGTGTATGGATCTTGTAAGCCCCTCTCCCTTTGATTGATAAAAAGCTCAGAGCCAAATTGAAAGCCCATCGTTAGTACTTACCACCCAACCTTTATCTTCCTTTTGTTTATTTACTTTTTATTAATAACTTTTGCCCCAATATCTTTATCTTTTTAAATTTCACTATTGAGTAATTTTGGAGATGGCCCACTTTTTTTTTAAATGAGAGAAAGTTAAATTTAAAACTATCTCATTATATAAAAAGATTCAACCATATCCACCTGAATGCTTGAATGGGCTGTGAGGGGTGAAGTAAGATGCTGAATAAGGCCAGGAAGGAGAGGCAGTGGGAGGACGCAGGAGCTGGGGGTGATAGGGGGTTAGGGGGAGACAGGGAGGGGGAGGGGATGGGGAGATGGGGGAGACAGAGATGAAGGAGACAGAGGGAGATGGGGGAGACAGTTAGACATGGGGGAGACAGAGGGAGATGGGGGAGACAGGGTGGTGGAGGGGATGGGG
>CAUYON010205671.1:0-27909 GCA_963573935.1 Arctocebus calabarensis | reverse complement strand
GGAAGGGACTGTATTCATTCGTTTCCTGGCCAAGGAACCCATACACCTATATATACCCTGAGACAAAAGGCCTAAAGGAGGAGATGGGGAAAGACCGGGAGAGAAATGGAGAGAGCTTCTCTCTCCCCACTAGAATTCTCTCCCTCTACCCAGAGCTTTAGTGTTTTCTGTATTCTTGTCTGTGAATAAATTCTGTCTTACCAAAAAAAAAAAAAAAAAAAAAGACTCAGGGTTAATGGATGGAAAACAGTATTTTAAGTGAATGGAAATCAAAAGAAAGGAAGGACTGCAATCTTATTTTCAGATACAAGCAGATTTAAAGCAACTAAAGTTAAGAAAGACAAAGATGGACACTTTAAACTGATCAAAGGAACAATACAAAAAGAAGACATTTCAATTTTAAATATTTATGTACCCAACTTAAATGCTCCCAGATTTATAAATCAGACCTTGATAGGTCTGAGCAATATGATATCCCATAACATCATTATAGCAGGGGACTTTAACACCCCTCTGACAGAGCTGGACAGATGGACAGATCCTCTAAAAAAGAAACTAAACAAAGATATAAAGGACTTAAATGTGCCCCTAGAACAAATGGGATTAATGGACATGTACAGAACACACCATCCCAAAGCTAAGGAATATACGTTTTTCTCAGCAGCCCATCGTCTATACTCAAAAATAGACCACATCTTAGGACACAAATCAAACCTCAGCAAAATTAAAAGACTAGAAATTATACCTTGTATCTTCTCAGACCACAGGACAACAAAGGTGGAACTCAACTCCAACACAAACGTTTATCCCCACACAAAGACTTGGAAATTAAACAACCTTATGCTGAATGATAGATGAGTTCAGGAAGAGATAAAAGAGAAAATCATTGAATTCCTCAAATAAAGCAACAATGAAGACACAAGTTACTCAAACCTGTGAGATAAAGCAAAAGCAATCTTAAGAGGGAAATATGTTGCATAATACACCTACATTTGAAAAACAGAGAAACAGAACATCAACAAACTCATGACCATCTTATGGAATTCTAAAAAGAGGAACAACCTAATCCCAAACCCAGCAGAAGAAAAGAAATGTGCAAAATTAAATCAGAGATTAATGAAATTGAAAAAAAAGTCAATCATTCAGAAAATGAATGAAACCAAACATTGATTTTTTTAAAAGATAAATAAAATTAATAAACACTTGGCCAGATTAACCAGGAACAGAAAAGTAAAATCTCTAATAACTTCAACCAGGAACGGTAAAGGGGAAATAGCAGATGCCACAGAGATACAAGAGATCTTCTCTGAGTAGTACAAGAAACTCCACACCCAGGAATTTGACAATGTGGAGGAAACTGATAAATACCGGCCATCATACCCTTTCTCTAGACTTAATCAAGAAGAAATAGATCTCTTGAATAGACTGATGTCAAGAACTAGGATAAAAGAAAAATAAAAAAATCTCCCAACAAAAAAATGCCCTGGTCCAGATGGCTTAACATCAGAATTCTATCAAACCTTCAAAGAAGAACTTATTCTCATAGTACAAAAATTATTCCAAAAAATTGAGAAGGAAGAAATCTTCCCCATCACGTTCTATAAAGCAAACATCACCCTGATACCAAAACCAGGAAAAGGCCCAACTAAAAACGAAAATTTCAGATCAATTACACTAATGAATATAGATGAAAAAATTCTCAATAAAATCCTAGTCAACAGATTACACCCACACATTAAAAAAATCATTCATGGGTAGTGCCTGTGGCTCAGTGGGTAGGGCACCAGCCCCATATGTGGAGAGTGGAAGGTTCAAACCCAGCCCTGGCCAAACTGTAACAAAAAAAATAGCTGAGCGTTGTGGTGGGCACCTGTAGTCCCAGCTGTTGGAGAGGTTGAGGCAAGAGAATCGCCTAAGCCCAGGAGTTGGAGGTTGCTGTGAACTGTGACGCCACGGCAGTCTACTGAGGGCAATAAAGTGAGACTCTGTCTCAAAAAAAAAAAATCATTCATCATGATCAAGTAGGTTTCATCCCAGGGATGTAAGCCTGGTTTAACATATGCAAGTTCATAAGCGTAATTCACCATATCAACAGAAGCCAAATGCCAAAGACCATATGATCCTCTCAGTAGATGCAAAAAAAGCATTCAATAAAATTCAGCATACTTTTCTCATTAGAATACTTAATAATATAGACATAGGTGGCACATTTCTTAATCTTATCAAAGCCATCAATGACGAACCAACAGCTAATATTATACTGAATGGAGTCAAATGGAAAGCTTTTCCACTTACAACTGAACTAGACAAGGTTGTCCTCTATCACCACTACTATTCAACAGAGTGCTGGAAGTTCTAGCCAATGCAATCAGGCAAGAGAAGAAAATAATGGGCATCCAAATGGGAGCAGAGGAGGTCAAACTCTCACTCTTTGCTGACTATAATTAGAGAACCCCAAAGACTCAACCACAAGACTCCTGGAAGTGATCAAAAAATATAACAGTGTTTCAGGATATAAAATCAATGTTCACAAATCAGTAGTCCTTGTACATGCCAATAACAGCCAAGATGAGAAACTAATCAAGGACACAATCCTCTTCACAGTAGCTTCAAAAAAAAATGAAATACCTAGAAATATACCTAACAAAAGAGGTGAAGGACCTCTACAAAGAAAATTACAAAACCCTAAGAAAAGAAATAGAAGATATTAACAAGTGAAAGAAATTATCATGCTCATCGCTAGGAAGAATCAACCTTGTAAAAATGTCTATACTACTCAAAGCAACCTACAGATTCAATGCAATCCTCCTTAAAATACCATCATCATACTTCTAAGATTTGGAAAAAGCATTTCTTCATTTTGTATGGAACCAGAAGAAACCTGATATAGACAAGGTAATTCTTAGTAATAAAAACAAAGACAGGCTATCACACTACCAGACTTTCAGCTATACTACAAGGTCATAGTCATCAAAACAGTATGGTATTAGCACAAAAATAGAAACACTGACATTTGGAACCAAATAAAAAGCCATGAGATGAAACTAACCTCTTACAACCACCTGATCTTGATAAACCAAACAAGAACATACACTGGGAGGGGGGAAATCCCTATTCAATAAATGGTGTTGGGAGAACTGTATAACCACATGTAAAAGACTGAAACTGGACCTGCACCTCTCAAACCACTTACAAAATTGATTCAAGATGGATAAAAGATTTAAATCTAAGGCACAAAACAATAAAAACCCTCGAAGAATGTATGGGGAAATACTTGAAGACATCAGTCCGGGGAAGGATTTTATGAAGAAGACTTCCTTGGTAATTGCAGCAACAACAAAAATAAACAAATGGGACTTAATTATACTGAAAAGTTTCTATACAGTTAAGGAAATAACAGCCAAAGCAAACACACAACCTTCAGAATGAGAAAAGATATTTGCATATGATATATTGGACAAAAGCTTGATAACTAGGATTTACACAGAACTCAAATTAATCAACAAGAAAAGACCCAAGAATCCCATCTATTACTGGGAAAGAGACATGAATAGAACCTTCTCTAAGGAAGACAAGACGAATGACTAACAAACATATGAAAAAATGCTCATCATCCCTAATCATCAGAGAAATGCAAATCAAAACTACCCTGAGATATCACCTAATCCCAGTGAGAATGGCCTTTTATCACAAAGTCTCAAAGCTGAAGATGCTGGCGTGGATGTGGAGAGAAGGGACTACTTTTACATTGCTGGTGGGACTACCACAAAGTTTTTGGAAGGATGTATGGAGAATCCTCAAAGAACTCAAATTAGACCTCCCATTTGATCCTGGCAATCCATTCCTAGGCATCTACCCAGAAAAAAAAAAAGTCTTTTCATTATAAGGACATTTGCACTAGACTGTTTATTGCAGCTCAATTTATAATCACCAAATTGTGGAAACAACCTAAATGCCCACACCCCAGGAATGGATTAATAAACTATGGTGTATGTATAATACTATGGAATACTATTCAACCACTAAAAAAGATGGAGACTTTGTATCTTGTGTATCAACCTAGATGGAGGTGGAAAACATTCTTCTTAGTAAAGCATCACAAGAATGGAGAAGCAAGAATCCAACGCTCTCTTTTCTAATATGAAGGCAGGAGATGAGCTAATGCAAGGGTGGGGAGGGGATGAGCAAGGGAGGACAGGGGAAGAGGGAGAGGGATGGGGTGTCACAGTGTATGGCACACCTCTTGGGGGTAGGACACAATTATAAAAGGCACTTATCTAACAAATGTAATCAGTATAACCTAATTCTTTATACCTTCAATGAATCCCAAATTTCAAAATAAATAAATAAGTCACATGGGGAAAAAACAAGGGGAACATTTGCAGGCAGAGTAAAAAGAACTTAGGGTATTGTGACCATGGGAATGTGCGTGGTGATGTTGTCAGGTCAAATATATCACATGACATTAAGAGGTAGGAGTCAGTCATTTGCCATGATCTGTGTCCCTCATGTAGGAAAAGAGAACATTAGAGAATCTCATAGCGCTCAGCTGATGTGCTGTTTATCAGGTGAGTTAGGCTCAGAGCTAACATATCAGTAGGCACTAGCATGCCATACTGACTGATGAAATACGGAAGCATCTTCATTCCAGTTGGTACCTAGTTAGCATCCTGAGCCCTCAGAGATCCTTTTGTCACCTCCCTAATCAGGACTATAAGATCTTTCCATGATCCAGTAACTAATGGCATACTGCTTAGATCAACAATGAGCCTCCAGGAACCATTTTGATCTATTTGCCTTGTGCCAAACTAATCACTAAATATTTTTTCTATCAGCCCTAAGCATAGTCAAATAACTATAATAAAAAAATCTATGTCGGGTGGTGCCTGTGGCTCAAGGAGTAGGGCACCAGCCCCATATACCAGAAGTGGCTGGTTCAAGCCCAACCCCCATCAAAAACTGTAAAAAAAAAAAAAAAAAAAAGTCTATGTCATAGAATGAGGAGGAGAATGTTAATTGCGGAACTAATTTTAACACAAACATGTTAATGGCATTATGCCAATGATACTCAGTAAATAACTTTTAAAAGTAGTACTGAAAATACTCTTACTAAACTATAGAAATAAGAATAAAATATATTAATCCTAATTGGTATAAATTTGCAGGGTAACAAAAATGGGATGAAACTGGGTATGAAAGGAAGTTAAAACATTTATAAAATTACAACTGATTATAACTGAATGGCTGAAAATAATAAAAACTCTAAGAAGCATCAAATCCTAAAGGTAGGTTTTGAGATCTATGATGAATAGACAAATTCACATCTATTGAATGATGAGTATAGTTAATAATATTGTACACTTTCAGATTTCTAAGACAGTACATTTCAAATGTTCTCAGCACAAAAAAATGTTAAGCATTTAAGGTGAAGGATAAGTTAACTAACTTGATTTAATTATTCTACATTGTGTAATATTTATGAATCATAACATCACTATGTACTGTACAAGTATATCTAATTATAAATTGTTGATTTATAATAAAAATTAAATTTTTAAAAAAGAGAAGAATCATGGGATGGCCTGTCATTACTCTCAGTAGTGTCAGGTATTCACAAATTTATGTATTTCACTCAAAGGATTACAGTATGATTTCAGAAGCAAGCTGCAAATTATCACCAAAAGATTCTATAAGATGTATGAGGTACTCAAATATTATTGAACTTTGAAGGTATTAGAATATATGTATATACCCAATAGGACCATGCACAGATCAACTGCGTTAGGTCAAAAGCAAAACAAAGGGAAATAGTTTTGACCTAATTGCACCACAGACACAAAGAATTTCCTCATGAGATTTTTTTTTTTTTTTTTTTTTTGCAGTTTTTGGCCAGGGCTGGGTTTGAACCTGCCATCTCCAGCGTATGGGGCCGGCTCCCTACTCCTTTGAGCCATAGGCACCAGCCCCTCATAATGAGATCTTTTACTTCAGGATAGATTATTTAATGTAGTTGGCAAATCTAAAGTGAATTTTGGCCATGTCATGGTCCATGCAATAGAAACTCATTGCTTAATGAATCACTTAAATGATTCACCCTCTTCAATTAAGCTAGATTGATGTTAATATAAATTCTGTACCATAAAAATGCATTTTTCTCTCCATCACCTCAAAGATATACCTGTAATGATGACCATGGCCAAGGCTGCAAATCCAGTGTCATCCATTCCCTTCACAATCTGGGCTCCCCCTTGAGGGTCTGTGAGAAACACATAGAAGAATTCTTGCCCCTCAGGCTCATCATCATCCAAAATCTGAACTGATACCCTACGTTCTCTTTCTCCATCTAGAAATGTAAGGACAAGAGTTTGTTCTTCAAAGTCTTCTTCTTCCACTGCCCATGTTAGGTTGGAAATTCCAAAGGTCTCATGAAAGGGCAATGCATTTGGTTCCTTCTGAGCACACCTTTCACCAAAAGTTCTAACTGTTACACTGACATTGCCAGTAAACCCACCAGTTCTTCGGATGAGAACGTCTGCAGTATTGAATGAGCCATTCTTCATCTCCTCTTCAACATAAACAACAGGTGGCCCAAGACTAAATGTTCCATGAATGGGAACACTGGCAGTCACAGTGCCTGTGTCAGGCTTTTCCGCCATGGCAGGTGTACTGTGAAGGGTGGCAAGTTTCTCAGGGACAGTAGATATACCAGCTGCCTCAGTAACAGTGGTGGCCTTTTCAGTTGGCTGTGGAATGATAGTGATGTTGCTCGTGCCAAGTTGAGTGATGGGGTCACTTTCTACAGACATGAGAGTTGTATCAGCTGCTCCATCCACAGTTGTCATGGGGAAAGAAACATCCATCCCTGCCAGGTCATCGTCATCCAATATTGTGATCACTGCAACACTAAAATCTGGATTCAGGCGTGGTCTCCAATTAACATCAAGCTTTTGTAATCCTCTAATTTCTACTGAAGTAAGGTTAATGTAGAAAATTTCTTCCATCTCAGGGAGTTCATCATTAATAATAGTTATTTCAATATCAACCTCAGCTTGGAATTTCTGAAAATACAGGTCCCCATTCTGAACAGGCTCAAAGTCTTCCAGCGGCTCAGCGCTTCCTGCAGTTGTCTGATAGGAAACTCTAAGGAGATCGCCATGGAACCCAAACAGTCTTTGCAGATGCAGTGTGACCACCTGCGTATCCTCCGACACGACTACATGTCTAGAACTAGGGGAAAACTGAAAGACGCCCATTGGTTCAATTTCAGCAGTGGTGAAACCTGATCTGAAAAAAAAATTAAACCATGAGGGAATTGATACAAAATAGGAAAACCACTGTATGGATTCATTCCTCTTTCATGTATTTAAGATGCTGCTCATGGTGTGAGCAATGACACAGCCTTTCAATTCCATCAAACCCTACCTGCCAATTGATAAGTGACAGCACACAACAAGTAGTTATAGGAGCCAGCGCAGCAGGAACAAGACCTAACAAGTCTGAACTTCAGGAAGAGCTTGGAGGTCTCGCGCTTCTCCCCATCACCCCAGAGCAGCTATCGGAGGGGTCTGACGTGGCAAGCCCTCTCTTACGGTCAGCATACCACGACGCTCTGGACACCAGCCTGCTTTCTCAGCTACCAAAGAGAAACAGTTACCAGCACTAGGGGCAAAATCCGTGGTTCTTCCAGCTGCCAGTAATGAATGGGATTATTCTCACATATGAATTTAACTAAAACTTAATGTGGATTGGAAGAAACATCTATGATTCAACAATTTACCCCAAGCTTTTTCCTGTAGTTTTTTTATGAGTTAATAGTTACATCGCAGGTTACAACTGATGGCCCCTTAGCCTAAATTAAACCACAGACATGTTTTCTTTTCCTAACTTTGTATTTTTTTAAAATATAAATTTGAATGGCTTTAGGGATGTCCAGTTACCATCACTATTGTCAAGCACCTATCACCCAGAGCAACGGCCAGACAGCCTGGGGCCAAATGATGGCTCCAACACTTATTAGCTACACGACGCTAGACTCATCACATAATTTACCTACGAATCGCTTTATCTGTAAAATAGGACAAACATAACATCTACCTCATATAGTTGTAGTGGCGAAGAGTAAAGAGCGCGTGTCCACCAAAGCAGGTAAGCACCATAAACTGCGGTTAAGACCATCTGAATTTGTGACTCTGAACTATGTTCTCTGGACATGTTTTTGAGTGGCAAACGAGTAATCGAAAACCATACTTGATTCTGCCAACAGAATCCCACACACATAAATATACCTCAACACACACGAGTTTGGGCCACACATTTTCCTCATTTTGTAAATAAATGAACCAAACAACAAATAGACCAAGTAACTTTCCCAAAGTGGCACCACAAATAAGTGGCAGAGCCAGGACTAAAGTAAGCCTGGTTACCCTGGACAAGCCCATCCCACATATGAGGAGAGTGGTTGAGTTTTGACTGGGACGCACATATCTGCAAATATACTGGGTGTGGATAAACTACTGTTATAGATAAATAAAAGTATTAAATAAAACTCAAAAGAGCCACTGGTTTAAATGAGTAACATTACCCACTGTAATGCCTTATTCTTACTCTTGATCACTTGGGCAAATCAGATCTTTTCAGCTGCTTCTCAGAGGACAGCTCCCTTTAAAAATAGGTGAACTGCCATCATGGTTCTTACTGAAGAACCACGGCCAGCGTTCTCAAATGAGACGCCATGATGAACCCTCTTCAAGGCACGCAGCGGGGAGAACGCTCCTGAAAGCCAGCCTCCCTCATGGCACCTTCACACGTGAGCCACACACTGCTCTACACCAAAACTATTTGTGCATCTGCTTCAAGAAAAGTATTTCTCATGGCATTTGCGTTTTGACTGATAAATTGTAGATTATTCCTCAGTAGGAATTGGGCATCTTACCGAAGTCGAGCCCCACCAGGGGCACTGCTCTGCACTCCTAACAGGTGAATAACGAAGGCCTCTGGCCGACCCGGCCTGGGAAACATCTGCAGTGAAACCTCTTTCCTTTGTTCGCCATGGGTAAATGAAAGGCTCCCTGGAAGGAAACACGAAAAGAAAATGTGAGCATCATTTCTCAGTTCTTTAACTGGGATTTGACTCTTAAAAATGTAGTAAAATACTTTCTTTTCCAAAATTTGATTACAGTCAACAAAAAGTAAAATACTTTAAAAAGGGGGAGGGCCAGGCATGGTGGCTTGTGTTGATAAAATCAGCACTTTGGGAGGCTGTGGCAGCAGCTTTACTTGAGGCCAGGAGTTTGAGATCAACCTGGGCAACATGGCAAGACCCTGTGTCTTCAAAAACTTTTTAAAAAATTAGTTGTGCTTGATAAGTTATAGACCCAGCTACTGCAGAGGCTCAGGTAGAAGCATCCTTGAGCCCAGGGGTTCCAGGTTATAGTCAGCTATGATTGCACTACCGCAGTCCAGCCTGGGCAACAAAAATAGGAGGGAAAGGTATATAAATTGATAAGAAACCCCATAGATCACCCAAACATTGCTTTCAATCCACATCTACTATTCTCAATTACCTCTTTTTCTTTCCTGACTCAATTACAAAATCTAGCAGTAAAAAGAAAAAGGTGGTAGGGACGCTTTGATGTGGTGTGTGTTAGATATTAGGCTTTGTTTTGAATTCTGACCCCAGAGTATTTTCAGAGATGAATATTGAAGTAGTTTAGAATTAAATATCATAATCTATGCATTTTATTTTAAATTGCCTCAGAAAAGAAATGCCACAAATACAGTGGAAGTAACAACATTAAATGTAGTCAGTGAGTTTATGCATATTCATTTTACTTCACTTTTTCATTGTGCTTGAAAATGTATTACAAAAGATCAAGAAATTAAACAAACCTGTTTGACAATATAGATCTATTGTCTGGAACTGGTATTTTAGCTTAATCGCATTATGATAAACTCACAAACACTTGTGAAGATTAATTTTACCTATAAGCACAAAGTCACACATACACACCCTTAATAAATAATATTCATACACATAAATCTTTTTGTACCTAGTAAGTAATTACTAAGACAAAAAAAAACCCCCACTAAATGCTATCACCCAAACAGAAAGAAAAAGGAAGGGAGAAAAAGAGAAGGATTTCTGCAAAAAAGGTGAGGAGGGGCTAGAAAATAAAAAAGAAATATGATTCAGTATCTTTAATTTAGGGGAAATAAAGAATAGTTAGTCAAGGTCAGACACAGTGGCTCACGCCTATAATCCCAGCACTCTGGGAGGCTGAGGCAGGTGGACTGCTTGAGCTCAGGAGTTGGAGACCAACGGAGGCAAGACTGAGCCCTCATCTCTATTAAAAAAGAAAAACAATAGAAAAACTAACCAGACATTGTGGCAGACACCTGCAGTCCCAGCTACTTGGGAGGCTGAAGCAAGAGGATCACCTGGGCCCAGCAGTTTGAGTTTGCTGTGAGCTCTGACGACAGTGTGGCATGCTAGCCTGCAGTCACTGATACCTCAGACCAAGGTACCCACTCAGAGGCTAACAAGACGCAGTGCGCAAGGCAGTTCTGATGCCAGGCGCTCTCTCAATCAAGCATCGAAATTCTCCTTCTGTTTACTGAGATTCCTACCAGGATGGAACCTGGCATGATGTGATTTTCACTGTCCTCAGCTCTGACCCCATCTTCCAAAGGACTCTGGTTTACTCTCCTCCTCATCTCTCAGGCATGGCAAGAGCTTGGGGAGATGAAAACCATTCTGCTCTCTGAGAGACAAGCTCTCAGTCCAGAAGCAGGATTCAGCAGATGGATTACTGAGGGTAAATGGCGTTTGCCTGGTGGCAGCAGAACACAGTCAACAGGAGGGCAAATCACAAAGATTCTGAGCCCTCACGTGAACTGGCAGTGAGCTTTCTAACATTTGCACCTCACCAACTCTCAAAGAGCTTATGTGTAATTTAAAATAAAAATATTTGGCCCAGCGCCTGTGGCTTAATGGGCTAAGGCGCCAGCCACGTACACCTGAGCTGGCAAGTTCGAATCCAGCCCGGGCCCGCCAAGCAACAATGACGGCAGCAACCAAACAATGGCCGGGCGTTGTGGCGGGCGCCTGTGGTCCCAGCTACTTGGGAGGCGGAGGCAGGAGACTTGCTTGAGCCCACGAGTTAGAGGTTGCTGCGAGCTGTGATGCTACAGCATTCTACCCAGGGTGACAGCTTGTGGCTCTTTCTCAAAAAAAAAAAAAAAAAAAAAAAATTTGAAGTAACAGCTGCCCTCCTGTCAGAAATATTCAGGTGAACATGTAATTGGATACAAAGTTATATCTTTTTATTACCGTATATGTCAAATTGGGTTTTTAGAAATACCTAATCTGTCTCCTAGGACCGATTAGTCTGCTTGCTAACCGCTATTTTGAAGTGAGGTAAGAAGTTTTTAGTTTGACTGAAAAATATGTCTCTTTTCTCACCGTGCCTGAACAACGCTGATCACTTAAATACAGAAAAACGACATGAGAAATCAAAGAGGTCAGTCTTTGGAGTAAGGATGACTCAAAAAAATGAGTGGCCAATTACACTCCTTCACGTTCGACAGGGCTGATCTTAAGAAATCTGTCACTCACCCAGTGTCGGGGTCATGTTGCCAACAAAAATAAGTTCAGGGATCTCTGACCCTGGAGCATATCCCATAGTCCAGGCGACGGAGAGAGAGCCGAACGTGCCTCTCCTGGAGACGGTGACTTGGCCTGTGCCAGCGGCCGTGTCCGTGAGATGAAAAGCAGCGGATTCGAATCCAACCTGAGGAAAACACACTTAGGTCATTTAAAGTGTCCTGTTTTCTGAAGAGTGAGATAAATGTCAATTTTCCCTGTGTTTATACAATATATTTCCTTGTCTTAGGCTATTTTAAGTTAAAAATAAGTGTTTAAGAAATGACATCTCAGATTTAAATTTATTCTACTTTATAGCTCAGATGATACAACTTCATTTATTAAAATATAATCCTTTGAATAAACAATATCCAGGAAAAGATAAATGAAATGATGGTTAAATGATAGCAAAGATACAAAAAAGAAAAAGGCATTTTAAAATTACTGATTAATGGGTCTTTCCAGAACCTGATTTGTCTAAAACTAAATTTTGATAATAATACATTTATAAAATGAGCACCAGGAACTAGACCTTCTGTTAAGTTTGTCTCAGTTCTTTAATTTAATATGATAGCTTTCTTGAGGATCAGAAAGTTTCAAAGATTTTTTTTAAATAACTATCTTTTTCACAAGATCAAGAAAGACCCTGTTTTAAGGTCAATCTTTGTAGGGTAAGTGATTTGTAGATGAAATAAGTTCTGGTCAGTGAGTAAGAATAAAAACACACCCCTGGCTTCCCACTGTAATTCAGAGGACTCAGTTTACCTCTGTAAGTCTCAAAAGCTAAAAATGTGGGATAGTGTCAATCAACAGTTATATATTAAAACTCATTCTTCCCTTTTGAAACTGAAACATGTGCCAGGATTCCACAGGATAACTCCTGGAGCCATAGAGGAGAAAAACAACAATAACTTTAATTTGACACCAACCTAGATTATCTATTACAGCGAGGTTTCTGCTTATCAACTGCCAAAGCTTTCACAGAGATTGTGTTAGCTCCATGGCTAGAAGGCTGTTTAAAAACACCCTAGCCACATCACAAATACAAACACACACACACCCTGTACAAACACGGGTAGGAATGTAGAGACACCAAAACCACAAATGCACCCAAGGCCTCAATCTTGCCTTGTGCAGAGATAGAGTTGGAACAATATGCATGAACAAGGAGGAGGAAATATGTTACTACTACAAATGAATCGTTTGCTTGAAAGAAATATTTTTTATAACAACCCGTGAGCAAAGAGAAGACAGCCTAACTTCAGAACATTAATAAATTCTATTCCCTTATTCACTCTTCAGGAAGAGGAGGTGAAGAAAAACACTCCTCTCCGTTACTTTTAATGTTAGTGGATCCACTTCAGGGAGCAAAACAAACTCATTTTCCTTGGAGAAGATGACCAGGAGGGGTAGCTGAAGAGCATCCTCTATTGGCCAGAGACCTCTCCTGCCTGTATTCCTGCCCCTTTATCTGCATAGATTCCTGTCAAAATCTTGAGCCTGGCTTGCCCTAGTCCATCGAGTTCTCACCTGAAGAAGTGGGATGGGATTACACCTGATAAGGGATTCAAAAATACACATCAGCACAGTCACAGACAACAATCTTGCCTCTTTCTTTTACTGATAGAATCAGACAAACACACACGGAAAACCCTCGACTTGTTTATTCTCAAGAGTGATTGGAAAACAATCTTCCCTGCAATGAATTTAGGTAGAAGATTCAACTACTTAGCTGTCACCACATCATGAGACTTGGCCATCAGCATGTACCTATGTCACCACACACTTGCCACAGTGAACCAAAGTCCAAATATTAAAGACAAATGTTCACAATGTTAGCAAATGAAAAAGGCTGACATGTCAATCACTGTTTCATTATAATTTCAATTATTTAGCATAAAATACCTCGATATTAAATATTCAGTATCCAGAAAAGACATGGAAATTTTGACTTTAGGTGACTGCTACTTAAAACTACCTGTATCTTACATTGAAATCCCCAAAGATAAAAACGTTCTAAAACTCCAAAAAGAAAACATATCTTCCTACCTAATGGTGAAAATTGGCAAATTGTTTTTACGTAATGTATCCATTATTCGTACTTTGTTATTCAGAGGATTCGATTTAAGAAAATATTTAAGAACTTCTATCTGGAAGACTCTCAGTCATTCATGGGGAAAGCTGCCCTCTGGTGGTTCCCTGGGAGCACCACACCCAAGGCCCCTGACCTCGGAATTGGCAGCCTTCTCAGGGACAGGGAGGACGGCGTGTTTTGCGTGCTGCAGAATTGTCGGCATTCCATAGAAACGTCCATCAACAAGCATCACAGTCACCAGCTGCAAGGTGAAATTAGAGCCCAGCGACAGGAAGACCTGAAAAAAAAACAGTATCAATGATTTAGAAATAATTTTCAGAGGAAAATACGGACCTTTGACCTGAGCCCTTAGCACACTGCCTGAGGCCACTTTTATCACAAAGTTTCATCAATATTCACCCTTTCCCCCGAGCGGAGTGGGGAGTAGTACTTACAGAGAACAAAAAACACGAATTTTCCACGTGCCCAAATGGTCTCGACATTGACAGGAATCACAGGAGCAGAACTGGTGCTGAGCCACGAGTCAAAGCACCAGCCCCCGAACCCGGCACAGTGGCTTTCTTCCTCTTCATTGAGTAGTAACTAATAACTCTAACGGGACTTACTCAAAATTGGTAACGATTACAGTGCACTGACTATCCGAATATTTTGGATGAGTAAGTATTTAAAGACTAAAGACATTTAGCCAGTACGCCCTTCCACGTGTTTGATGCGGGAAGGCCTCACCCATACCCCTTCATGTATTTCCCGCCATTCTCGATAGCATCTGAGCACAAATACAAAGAATTCCCAGTCCCACAATATCCTGTGCACACCTGCAACACTGTGTGTTCACACGCTTTTCTGACTGACTGTTACGGGCCTTCTCCCGCACAGGGAGTGACATGATGACAGAATTGCATCTCAGCCATCTTTGATTCTGCTGAACTTTTCACCATGATTGACATACATGAAGTACGCAATAAATGACCCAACCACAAAGGTGAAATTCCTCTTGCATTCTGACCAGAACTCTCTAGTCTTAAACACTTGTCCGTTTAGTGTGTGGGTGAGTCTTCACTGTCAGCACGTGCCTTATAAAAGAAGCCCCTTGTTAACTTAGCAGGCGTTAACAGTTCACATTCCAAGGTCCTAGTGTTAAACAAAAAGAGTCTACTGTTTTCAGAGCCCAGCAGAAAGAGACCCACTTGAAGGCGGGAAGACACAGCACAGGGTTGGACCCAGGGTGGCCTCTGGTGTTCCGTTCTGTTGCTGACCTGCCCAAAGTTCCAATTTTACCTGAGAGGTTGGGCAGGGAGAACTACATGTAAACTCCTGAAACTGACATCCCAAACTTCAAAGAGCAATGTGTTATATCCCAGCTGAGAGGGAAAACAATCAGACCCTTGGTTTTTCAAATGCTACGTGTCGTCCCAAACGTGGACAGGGAAGACTGACCACAGCGGCTCATCCACATGCTTGGTGCAGTCTGATACCCACATTAAGGAACGTGAGAGAACCTGTACAGTTTGAAACAGGTTAATGAAAGACAATTAAATAAGCAAAAAAGAGGGTGCTTTTAAGCATGAATAAGCTAGCAAATTGTCGTTACTCTTTATTGGAAACAGAAATCATAAAAATCATTTAAATGGGTTCAAAGAAGCTCTTGAGAAAGTCATGGATGGTAATTCGTGTGTGGTTCTAGGAGAGGGAGGCTCTTTATAAATTATACTGCTAAGCTTTCAAAGCGAAACGAAAAGAAGGTGACTATCCTTCAAAACATTAGTTACAATGAGAAACAACCTGGGCGCTGGGCTGGGGCCTCAGTCCACGGAACGTTTATCATGGGTTTGGGTTTTCTTACCAACATTCTGAGAGCAGTTGTGTACTATACACTTTGCCTGGTAAAAACAGAATAATCTAATCTTCTTTGTGGTAAATCTTTCTGTCAAATGAAATTTTATTATAAAATGACACGAAGCTATTCCTAGGAAAGTTAAAGGAATGTTCCCTAGCATCCATTAGCAGATTACAATTTGAATATGGGGCCGGGCGCCCTGGCTCACCCTGGGAGGCCAAGGAGGGCAGATTCTTTGATCTCAGGAGTTGGGAGACCAGCCTGAGCAACAGTGAAGCCCTAACTTTACTAAAAATAGAAAAACTAGCTAGGCATTGTGGTGGGCACCTATAGTCCCAACTACTGGGGAGGCTGAGGCAAAAGGATCACGTAAGCCCTAGAGTTCGAGGTTGCTGTGATCTGTGATGCCACAGCACTCTACCCAGGATGACAAAGTGAGGCTCTGCCTCAAAAAAAAAAAACAAACCAAAAAAAAAAATCCACATAATTTGAATATGTTCAGAATGTAATGCTATGAATATATGAGAAAATATTTCAAGTTACATAATTTAAGCATGCTGTATTTTTTTAACATCTTTTAATTTGTAAATGCAACCTTATACAATGAGATTCTGGTTGACTAAAGCCACTTCTCTTTCTCCCAGCTTTATGCCCTCTGTTCCAGGCTTAAGCATTTCTGGATAAAGGAAAAGGTTAGAAATTGATAAAGTAAAGCCACGACATTGAGTTAGTCTCTCAAAAAACTACAACAGTTCCTTGAATAATGCCATTGTGTATCATTTTGTCATAATGTTGATGAGTAAAAAGATCAATTTGCCTGGGCCACTGTGTGGAGTTAGCACGTTCTCCCCACGTCTCAAAGATGTGCCCATCGGGTGAATCGAGGTGCAAGCCCAGTGCACCCAGTGAGAGCGAGTATGCCCTGAGCCAGACACAACCCTAAATTGTAATAAGCCAGCAAATAATTATCTAACTAGTTTTTATTAATCTTTTAAAAATGTATACATATCTCACTTTATTTCAATGTTTAAAACTTAAATATTCTGGTCTTTATTTAGAAGACTGGTGATGTTTCTGTAACCAGAAATATACAAGAGAAACTTCACTCTTGTTTATATCAATTAACTTCTTGTATGACTGGTTTTGTTCTGAGTCCTTTTGGTCAAAGTTGCAGTTTCCAAGAACCTATCAACGTGCTGAGTGCACTGTACTGGAATGTAAGAATAGCTATGAAACCAATGTTTCATCAAGAAGCCTCTATTTATTTCCTTTTTCAAACAGCAACAAAAGTAAAGACCCAGCTCCATAAAAGATCAAAGGGTTACATTCTAAGTATGAATTAGTGTAAAAGGGTTATTCTGAATGACAGCCCACTATCTATAAACTTAGATAAAACCCATAGAAAACTGCTACGTTTTTCCCCTGTTGGTGCTTTGTGGGGATTCTTTCCACTACCCTTGAACAATGACACAAGTAGAGCTCAACATTTGTTGTCATAAAGCATCAGCCTACAGGAAGTAAAACTTCACATTCGGGCAAAGTTTTTTTATTTTTTAGTTATTTCTTAGTTCTTGCTTATCTATGGGCGGGGGAGCTCCCCTAGGAGAGAAGTCATGCTATAACCTTTTAATAGTCCTTCCACCTCCCCTGGGACCTTTCCATCAACTTTCTGGCACTTCCAGGTTTGGGGCATGGGAGGGGGGCTACTTTGAGATATGAGGAGAGTCGGGCCTCACCGCGTTAATCCTTTCTTAACTAACCCTGGCTGAACACCATGCTTCCATGAAAGCTGCACTCAGATACTTGAGTTTCTGCGAAATCGACTTGGGTGTTCCTCAAAAGCTTCAGAATTCCACCCTTCACTATTTTTCAACAGAGACAATACGCTCTCCTGATGACTTTTCAAATTGTTTCCTAGCTTCACAGCTAATCCTGCAAATTCTTCTTCAGATGACTCCAATTTGGCTTTTGGACAGTCTTTCTAAACCATGACAGAATGGCAACGAATACCACACACATCCGAAGTTAACTTGAAAAATGACGTCTCTCCTACACACAGAGGATATACCACCCAGAGGAGGATTAAAAATGTGGTTCAGGCTCGGCGCCTGTGGCTCAACGGGCTAAGGCACCAGCCACATACACCTGAGCTGGCGGGTTTAAATCCAGCCCGGCCTGCCAAACAGCAATGGTGGCTGCAACTGAAAAATGGCCAGGCGTTGTAGCAGGCGCCTGTACTCCCAGCTACTTGGGAGGCAGAGGCAGGAGACTCACTTGAGCCCAGGAATTAGAGTTTGCTGTGAGCTGTGATGCCACTGCACTCTATCCAGGGTGACAGATTGAGGCTCTGTCTCAAAAAAAAAAAAAAATGTGTTTCAGATTGAGAAAGACTGCTGGAACATCCACTGGGCCCACAGGAATCTGTGCATTCTTTCTTTCTTTTCTTTCTTTCTTTTTTTTTTTTTTGAGACAGAGTCTCACTTTGCTGCTCTCAGTAGAGTGCTGTTGCATCACAGCTCACAGCAACCTCCAACTCTTGGGCTTAAGTGATTCTCTTGTCCCAGCCTCCCAAGTCGCTGGGACCACAGGCGCCTGCCACAACGCCCGGCTATTTTTTGTTGCAGTTCTCATTGCTATTTTAGCTGGCCAGGGCTAGGTTCAAACCCGCCACCCTTGGTGTATGAGGCAGGCACCCTACCCACTGAGCCACAGGCGCCACCCAGGAATTGCGTATTCTTATCATTCTCACTCCAATGTAGGGAGAGCAGTCTGCACTCTTTTTCCTCATTACCATCACAGCCATTTCCCATGTTCCAAATTTTTAAGGCGAGCAGCAGGTCCCAGTCTCTGTGCTCATGGAGCCCTTCCGGCCCCAGGGTGTGGACAGCCATCTCTCCCATTGCATTTTGGGGGGAGCTCAGGGAGACCCCCCAATTTTTCCCCCTCAACAATTGTGTAAGCGTCTCTACACACGCATGCCCATGTGTGCGCTGGTGAGTATGTGGGTATCTATGAACAGAGTGTCTGCTACAATCCAGACAAAAATACAATGTGGCCAGAAGTCTGTGTGCAATTTAAAATTACACAGTTTTAAAATGGCACATAACTTTATGGCCACCCTGTATATTATTTCCAAATAGGAATATAACTATTTATTTCTAATCAACAAATGAATTATCCAATATTATGCACGTTCTAAGGCATTTTTCATAGTTAACTTCTACATATCTGAATAAACATTTAAACGGTGATGGGGTTTACTCCTCCGCAGGAGCGTTCTTGGAAAGATGAGGAGAGTGAAGAGACCCACGAACCTGATTCTTTACTGGCACCGTGTCCACCCTGTACCTGGCACCGTCTCTGATCACCAGCTGCCTTGCTGCATTTTCAGCCACTATCGGCTGTTCTTTATGATCAGACGATATTCGAAAGCCAACAGCCACGTCTCCGAACGTGCCAGCAAGCCGGGTTATGTTGATCTGGATGGATCTAATTAGGTTCTGCCCAACAAGAACTGACTGGCGATCGGCGTAGAGGGCAAACACGCCGTGGGGGTCCTCGTTCGCGTAGACGGAGAACCGCGAGATGCACCGCTCGGGATCCAGTTCCGCTCCTCCCTCCACAGATACAAGCTGGATGGAATAGTCTTCCTCTACCTCAGGCACGTTATCCGGTAGCAAATGAACATCAAAGCTCGCTTCACTCTCTCCATCAGCGATGGTGAAAAATCCAGATGTGGAGGAAAAGTCATCAGTAATATCCAAGTCACTACTTAATTCCCAGTAAACCTGTAAAAACCCAGTAAAAAGCACAGGGGGAAAATAGAACAAAATGATTTAAATAAGTTTCTTGAACCAAAATCCTTTAAATTATGTTTTCAAATTGTGCATTGTCATATCCAAAGCCAAACTCTCCAGTATATATCAGTGTAGAAAGTATATTAACTCTTTCAGGCTGTTATATGCAATGCAATTTGCAGGACATGATCCAAAATCACATTATTTCCATGCTTCTAAAATCATGGCACAATTGGAAGATATACAGAAAAGCGAGTCAACATCAAACAGCCAGTTCCACAAATATGCTACTGAACCATATTTGAAGGCAGAAAGTCAGCACATAATTTAACAATTCAAATCAGAATTTGTTTTTGTTTTTAATTAAAAGATAGTATCTGTAAGACATCAAGGATTTATCATTCTTTTCCAAGAATTCTTGGCCTCCAAACCATGAAGTCTCAACTGAGGAAGTACCAATTAATCTCCAATATAGAAGGAGAGGTAAGTTGTAAGTGTATGGAGAAATTCCAAAAAAGCAGGTTTTAAAAAATGTTTTTCTAGTACACTGATCTGTTAGCCAAACATCATGAGGATGACAAAGTCATCCCAAACATTCTCTGTCGATGCACAAATGCCACCTCTTAAAAACAGCTGCTAAATGGAAAAAGTATGTCAAGAAATAAAAGCACTGTAGAATATTGTTAAGAATTCACAAAAATTATCATTTTTACCTTTTTTATTTTTTTATTGTTTATTTATTTTATTATTTTATTATGCGTCACAGCTCACAGCAGCCTCAAAGTCTCGGTCTCAAGCAATGCTCCTGTGTCAGTCTCCCAAGCAGCTGGGACTACAGGTGTCTGGCACGACACCTGGCTAGTTTTTCTATCTTTAGTAGAGATGGGGTTTCTCTCTCACCCAGGCTGCTCTGGACCTCCTGAGCTCAAGGATCCTCTCGCCTCAGCCTCCCAGAGTGCTGGGATTACAGGTATGAGCCACTGTACCTGGCTCACAAGAATTATTAAAAGGCTTATTAATCATGCTAAGGCAAACAATAAAATGTAAAATATTTCAGTCCTTCATGTAGAAGTGTGAGGACTGTCTTGCACAGTGGTTCTCAACCTGTGGGTGACAATGCCTTTGGGGGTTGAACGACCCTTTCACAGGGGTCGCCTAAGACCATCCTGCCTATCAGACATTTACATTACGATTCATAACAGTAGCAAAATTACAGTTATAAAGTTGCAATGAAAATAATTTTATGATTGGGGGTCACCACAACACGAGGAACTGTATTACAGGGTAGCGGCATTAGGAAGGTTGAGAACCACTGGGGTAGAGTCATCCTCACCAAATTTAATTCAGGGAGACAGCCAGAGGCCAATGCCAGCTGAAGAGCCTTAAGGTGCTTAAACGCAACTCTCCAGTTTCTCAGGCAAACTCACACAACTTCAGTTCTTCAGCAATTTCTCTGCCCCTCTTAATCATATTATGGCAAATTGGTACTCTACTGAGAAAAATCAAATGAAATATAATACCTTAATTTCTCCAAAGGTGCCCTTGACTCTACTGACAAAGAACGTGATGAGCAGGGGCCCCTCCAGAGCAGGGGGCTCTGAATACGTCTTCTTAGAGAGAGACTCGGGAGCAAACTGAACAACTCCATTTGGATCACCAAACTTTTGTATCTAAGAAACATAAACAGTGAGCAGAGTCAATAATATATAGAACAACCATGAAAGAGATTACAGGATCCAACAAATTGATACACATATAAAGTAAGGAACTGAAAGAGACATGGAAGTGACATTTCAATGCAATCTACCCAGTCACTACATTGGCTGCTGTCTAGTAGAAGATAAGTCAACTACGATATGTATAATACAAAAGGATAGTACTCGGGTGCCTGAGTTTTGCCTTTCATCTCACATTTGCTGCATTTAACCAGTTAATTTTTGCTAATTTCCTTCTATTATATGGAGAGCAGCAAAATAGCCATGTGGTGGTTAATTTTATGCACATTGGCAAGGACATGGTGCCCAGTTGCTTGGTCTAACAGTAGTCCAGGTGTTACTGTGAAGGTATCTGGTAGACACGGTTAAGATTTACAATCAGCTGACTGTATGTAACAGAGATTAGCCCTGAGAATGCAGGTGGGCCTTCCCTAAACAGTTGACGGCCTGGAGAAAAAGGAATTTTACCTCAAGACAGTAACTCAGAAATCCTGCTTGAGTTTCCATTCTATTTGGCAGTCCCACAAAATTCAAACTCAAGACCATAACTTCAACTCTTTCCTGAGTTTCTTGCCTGACAGCCTATTCCATGGATTTGGGCTTGCCAGACTCCATCATCATGTAAGTTGATTTGTTTCCTTAAATTCTGTCTGCCTGGTATCTCTTTCTCTCCCTCTCCTATTGATTCTGTCTTTCCAGAAAACTCTGACTCCTAAAGACTCCAAACAAGAGTATTTTCCAGTAGCTTTGGTCTTCAGCCCTTTCTGGCCCTGGTGAACTGGGTAGTTGATATTAAATACACTGAACTCAGGTATGATCCACCCACATCACTCTGCTATTTGAACAAATAATAATTTTCCTTCAAATAATCTGACTTACAACTAGTTAATAATTTTTATGTTTTGATGACACAGATATCCAGTGGTTTAGGATGATATAATACCTCCTCTCTAAACCCACCAAATATTCTGAAAACACCAAGTCTTCTCGAAGATTGTAAAATAAGTATTTGTTACCTACCATATTACAATGTTTTTTAAAAGTATTACCAACAATCCAGCAGTGTAGTGAACTTAGAAACCAGCAAGGTTCACCCATCAGAATTATTATGACTTCGTTTGGTTTTGTAATGTTCATGAGCATATTGCATTTCAGCAAGTGTAAATGTACTTTCTGATAAATCTATTAAATATAAAATTTTGTGAGAAACATTAAGTCAGACTTACTGTTAATGTAACATCTTTCGCCCTGGAGTCTAATTTAGCTTCCCCTTTCACAAGTTTAAGTTTAACAATGAAAGTCTCTTCAACTTCGATTTCTTCGTGAGGGTAGATGGTCAGAATTATAGTTCTCTGTCCACTTTCTCCTTCTCCGAAATGGAAGAACCCGCTCACAGGGTCTGTGATGTCTGTGTTCTGTGGCGGTAAGGCTTCCTGAGAATTGGGTCCTTCTATCTCCCAGTTCACCTGCAGGGTGTTTTTTGTTTTTGATTTTTTAATAGAGATGATCAGTTTTAAGTGAAGAATCATTGCAGGGTATGTATTACTAAGAAAATATGTATGTACGTGGGGCTACTATTCTGGATATCACCAGCAAATCCTTGTTTGATAAACTCTTCTTTTGGGTTATAAACAATATTTGCAAATCTAAACTACATGCCCATAGAATATCAGTTTCCAAAGATAAAACTGTCTAATGAGAAGAAAAGTATTAATATTTAGTCATTTATCATTACCACAGGACAACAAAGTTGTAAAAATACGTATTAAAAATATGGAGGGAAATATAAACATTTAAAAATATATACGGTCCTACTACTGTGTACATAGGTTCTGCCAATCGAACCTTATCTATAAGACAATAAAACCATGTGAAAAGTCTGCTGGGTTTTGCAGCCTCTTCTAAATATACTTAAATGCTAGTATAAAAGGAACAGAAATCTTCCTAAATTGTTGTAAGAAAGAAATGTTAATGTAGTGGAACCTCCACCAGTAAGCACCTTCCACTACCAGCTCCTGTGTGGGCCTCCTCTGTGTGTTGACCAGTTTGTTACAGTCCCTGGGGTGGTCAACTTACAGAGGTTCTACTGCATCTGAGAATAAAGGAAGTTTTAAGTTTTTATAATTTGACATTGAATCCCTCTTCTATCATCTATGAAGAAAAAGCACTGAGCACTTCTTCCAGCTCCTTTCTTCATCTTTCACCTGCCTTGGACCCAGGGGACTCCCTTCCTGAAACACCGCCCTGTCCTTTGGGGCTGACACGACACGCACGTGAGACCCGCTGTCCCTCGCTTTCCCCCTCCCTTACTTCTCAGTCGTCTTTACTGGCTCTCCCTCTTCAGTCTCCAAACGCTGCAACCTCACATCTCTGTCCATCCTCCATGGGGCCCACAGTTTCAGCGGCTGCCCCATGTGACAACACCTCCCACAGCCACCACCCAACAGCATATCCTCTGACACTACCCTGCCTACCTGACCCCTCCCCGGGACACCTAGTAGCCCTGCAGATGCATGTGACCAAAACAGAACGCTTGATCCTCCCCAAGCTTCTGCATCCCTGCAAAACAGCACTACCATTTATCCAGCTGCTCAAACTAAAATTCTAGGAGTTACCCTTGATTCCTCTGTCCCTCGGCCTCCACTTAGCCTGATTATTTTTTCCTCCAAAACCACTCTGTGGCAGCACACTGCCTGCCCTCTCTGTGTCCAGCACTGTGCCTGAGTCTCAGTCATCAACCCCCACAGCAGGGGACACGGCCTCCCAGCCGCCCTCTCTGCTCCAGTGCTGCTGGCAATGGATTCTCCATGATCCATTGTCCTCAAAGCAGACACAAACCAGCTGCTTCAAATGACAACCTCGTGACTCTACTCCCCATCTTACAACCCTCTAATAGCATCCTACTTGCACTGAGAATGCCTTTAAACTGGCGTAGGAGGGTCTATGCGGTCAAACCCCACTGAAGCCCCGACCGCATGGGCCTCTCCATGCCTGAAACACTCTTCAGTGCTCACCCCTCTGACCACTTTCTCAGACTGCACCTTTCCGCTTAAATATTACACCTCACCGCCCACCAGACCACTCACAATTTTATAAGCAGAGCCCTTGTTATCAGATAATCTTCTTTGTGTTTATTAAACTGTTTATTGTTCAACTCTGCTTACTGAAATGAAAACTCTATGAGACAAAAGATAAGGTCCCTCTAGACCTAGAGAAGGGCCTGGCACATTTCAACAGAAAGCACTCAACAAACACTTGTGGGATTGATGAATTTTATCAGAATCATCGACATAATTTCTAACAAGCCCTAAAGAGTTTTCTGAAGACATGTGTATGCCTTGTACATTTTTATGTACCTTACTGGACTCAGAAATTGCTTTCCACTTACAAGGTAATTAATAAATATTTATTGATTGTGAATAAATAAACATTGGGGACTAAGAAAATCAAATAGCATACTTATTCTATCAAAAATTATTTTTTTAATTATGGGGAAAAAAACTCTACCTGAATCTCTCCCATGAGTCCTCCGGCCCGCTCCAGCACCAAGGATAAAATCATTGTGGAATTGGGGTTAGGGACAGAAATTTTGCTTTGATTGAGAAATCTTACAACACCAAAGGGAGAGTCGTTCTTGGCGATTGTGATTCTGCTCACTAGGTGGCGCCCAAGGACCGCTCCGCCAGTAGCTCCGGTGAGCAGAATCTCAATGGGCTCCTCAAATTCACTGCAGAGCAAGAAGGAGCCATTCTGTGAGACTAAGCATATTAGAGTGCTTATAAAATCCAAATAACTAGTCATTTTCCAAATTGGTCATACATATTCAGGCACAGTAGTCACACACAAAGTGGCAAGAAGAGGCTGCTCAGCTAAATGCTTGAATGATCAATGCCAATATTATATAACCTAGGGCAGTTATTAGACTTTCCTGCCCTCTTTAGGGTAATTTAATTATGTATAATGTATTCGGGGAGCAAACTGAAGGATGTTCCCACATTCTGATTAGACTTTCTAAGTCTAGAGAAACAGAAACTATTATTGCCTCTATTTATGATAAAGTAACACACATGAACACACTGCTCTCCACCCCTCCCCCAAGTCTCCCACCTGTTGTATCTCAATGGCACATGCATTACCTGAAGCTCCATTATCAACTCAAAACACATGCACGGCTGGAACAATAGTCATGATTTATGTATTCCCATGTTATTTCCCATATTGCTAACCTTTCATTGTCATCAATGATGGAGATATTTATAAAACTTAAGTTCTGTCCATGCTGAAAGGTGACTGAGCTGCCGTGCAGGATGTAATCGACACCTCCAGAAAGAGCAGAGGCGCTCTGCGAGATGAAATCGGCAGTCACATGGCCATGAGTTCCACGCAGCCTCACCACGGGAATCATGATCATCCCAACATCTTCCTCCACTGTAATGGGAATTGAGAATTAACTGGTCAACAGATAAAGCAACTACTTTTTAGAAGATTCAGCCAAATTAAATCTGGCAATTAAAGAGAACTGGTACAATGTAAACACTCAATGACAAAATTCACTAGGACTCATTTATCATTTTAAAAAGCAGTTAGTAAAAATTCATGACTTTTTTAAAGGAAGAATAGAGTTTATCAGATACTGAAAGTTATAGTGAGCAGTAAAAGTTAGAATTTAAATGAACTAATTATTTTTTCTTTTTTTTTTTTTTTGTAGAGCCAGAGTCTTGCTTTATTGCCCTCAGTAGAGTGCTGAGGCGTCACAGCTCACAGCAACCTCCAACTCCTGGGCTTAGGTGATTCTCTTGCCTCAGCCTCCCGAGTAGCTGGGACTACAGGCGCTGCCACAACACCCGGCTATTTTTCTGTTTTGTAGTTCGGCCGAGGCCAGGTTTGAACCTGCCATCTTCAGTACCTGGGATACTAGCTGAACCACAGGCACCGCCCTAAAAGAACTAGTTATTAACATAGACATTCTTCCTCCGTGTGCTGCAAACAACAAATGACCCTTGCGTTCGCTTTCTGACAATGTTAGATACAAAACATACAAAAACAAAACCACTTACAATATTTGTGCTAAAAGGATACTATTCTGGATTGCTTCTATACATTTATTTGAAATATAAATATAGTATTGTAAGTAAAGGAGATTTATGTTATTTGTATCATATGAATGTTTTTAAAGTCAAGATATAAATATAATGCCATTATATTTTCAATTCCTATGAAATCCTGTGAATCTGAAAGTAGTCCCCTTAAAGTTTCATTTCAACTTAAAAATTATTTTCAAAAACAACTATTTCTTCTTAAGCTATGATAACCTCTGCATATGAAAATGTCATTTAGTAGGGTTCACATTAGGCAGAGCTATAAATAATGCTGAACTTATAACAGTAAAAATGTATTGGCAAAAAATTCCAACAGATAGCAAATTAGAAAACAGTAAACAGAAAAAATTCAAAGTCTCATTTATTTCTCGATGCCAAAATGCAATAAGACTTTTACCAGCTGTAGACTAAAGCTCACATAATAGTGAGTGATGTCTTCCTGACACACCAACTCCTAAAGCAATTTTTGATAAATGTTAAAATGACTAGATAACCAAAGAATATTGATAGAGGTAATAAAGCTAATAAGTTAATTGTAGCGAGTAGGGTGCCAGCCCCATATGCTGAAGGTGGCGGGTTCAAACCCGGCCTCGGCTGAACTGCAAAACAGAAAAATAGCCAGGTGTTGTGGCCGATACCTATAGTCCCAGATACTTGAGAGTCTGAGGCAAGAGAATCGCCTAAGCCCAAGAGTTGAAGGTTGCTGTGAGCTGTGTGACATCACGGCACTCTACCGAGGGAGATAAAGTGAGACTCTGTCTCTACAAAAAAAAAAAAGACAACACATTTATTTTTAAAGTTATATTCATAATCTGCCTTTGAATAAAACCATTTCCTAGAAAGGCAGCTATCTCTTCCTACCCAGAAAGGAATAAAACCTTATTCTGTATTTATCTTCTACCAGAGGAAAGAATTGGCAAAACTGGCTAAGTTCCTACTAGGAACTGTTTTAAGAAAGCGAGATCAAAGATTTAGATACAACCTGTATCTGCAGTCCAGTAAAATATTCACTCCAAAGATGATTATTCATCAGAAAGTGAATGTTCACTGATTTCTAATGCATAAATTAGAAAGATTTTCATCAAAATGTTTGGAACAGAAAAATTTTAATAATCTTAAGTTTAAAGATAATTTTTCCAGATTGCTTTGTTCATTTAATTTTGCCAATTACAGCAAGGTTCAAGACTACCCAAAGGTAACCAAAAAATCTATTTGCAAGATAAGCAAGTAAATATAAAGGTGTATAGGGGAGGAGCCAAGATGGCGGTCTGTAGCCAGCTTTCTACAGACGCTCCCGTCTAGAAGGAGAGTTAAAGGACAGAAATTTAGCAAGAAAGCCAACAGTTTGGAGCTAAGACAAGAGACAAGGTCGAGGAACGTACATCAACCCTGCTGGAGCGACCTGCGACCCCAAGGATACAAATAAAAGGTACAGAGCACATCACCAAGCAGACGGGAGTCTCCTCCTCCAAGAGAACAGCTCGCAGTATACGCCATACCTCCATACAAACAAGAGAGCAGAGTTCAGAGGTCCTCCCACTCTACCCCATGGGAGAGACCCTCTAAAAACTGGACCTCCTTCCCCTGTGCCGCAGCACTCTCCTGCCAGGCATAAAGCTGTATAAAACTGTATATATTCTCTACCTGCAAGTTGGAACTCCCGGTACTCCCCTCCACTCTCACTCTGAGGTCTGGAGGTCTGTCTCCCACAGAGTCCAGATGCTT
>CAUYON010205665.1:0-18160 GCA_963573935.1 Arctocebus calabarensis | reverse complement strand
GTGCCTACTTTTTTTTTTTTTTTTTTGAGACAGAGCCTCAATCTGTCACCCTGGGTAGAGTGTCGTGGCATCACAGCTCACAGCAACCTCCAATTCCTGGGCTCAAGCGAGTCTCCTGCCTCTGCCTCCCAAGTAGCTGGGACTATAGGCGCCCGCCACAACGCCCAGCTATTTTTGTTTGGGTTGCAGCTGTCATTGTTGGTTGGCGGGCCCAGGCTGGATTTGAATTCGCCAGCTCAGGTTTACTGAGCCACAGGCGCCGAGCTAGGTCAGTGCCTACTAATAGTAAGGTGGCAACAAAGAGGAAGTTGGTGGTAAGTGTGGTGTATGCAGGCTGGCGCCACACTCAGGCAGAGCAGAGAGCACCTGAAGTCCTGGGGTCCCTTAAGCACCTGAAGAGCTGGGGAACAGGGCCCTCTGGGCTCAGATGCTGGGCCTGCTATCCTGTCACACAACCATGAGAGAAGGCCTGGGGGCAGAGGACACATGGGGGCTGAGCCCCTCCGGCCCTCTACCAAGGGTCAGCCAGATGGCACTCACACACACCTTGCCACGGGGCTTCCACTGCTCCTCTGCTGGGTCTGAGGCCTGTGCACCTCAAAGGCCGTCCACCCATCTGCCTCTGCGGCCAGCTGTGCACTCCTGGAGGGCCTGACCCCAACCTCACAGCCACGCAGCCCAACACACACTGAACGCCAAGCCCGGGAGGGGCCAGTGAGTGCCAATGTCGCCACAGCTGGGCTCAAGTAGGGATACTGAGGCACAGCCTCACACCATACACTGGGCCATTCCGCTCCAGTGGCCCCAAGCTGTCTGAGAACGAGGACCCCACATTCTAATGAATTAGAGCGTCTAAAATATTAACTAACACATTGACTGCCACATTAGAAATCCTCCCCTCCATGGTATTTTATTAGGTCAAGCACATTAACTGCCATGTGAGTTGTACTTAACTCACACTAGTTTTGAGCTCGGGGCCTCATGAAGCATAGTAACTCACACGTCTCTTGATCTAATTAAACACCTGGTCCCAAGGGAAAACAACTTTTTTTTCTAGTGGGCAGTCAATGTGCAAGAGATGTGTGAGTTATGTGTGCTTCACAAGGCGCCAGGTTTAAAACTAGTAAGTTAAATACAACTCACATGGCAGTTAATATGCATATTAAAAATATTTTATTAATATATAATCTAGGTACAATAAAATTTATCCTTTTAAGTGCTGTTTGGCCTTTAAAGACACAAGTGGAGGTAACATACCATCCGAACAAAGCCAAGGGCCTCACACGGCCCAGTCTCACCAAGAAACAGGCAGCAGGGTCCAGACACGGCTCATTTCTCTCCAAAAGTTACAGAGGGGTCAATGAAAACCGCAGGCTCTTTATAATGCCACTCGCCTCCCAGCATTCTGCCAGTTGTCCAGAGCTCTCCCTTGGGAGCCCAGCCGCGTCCTGCCTCGTGGCCTGCTCAGTCTAGCCTCCTCCTTGCCCTCAGCCCTGTCCTCTCTCTGCCTGTCTCTGGCTGTCCCTCAGCAGATGGCGGCAGCCAAGGGAGCAGGACCTAGCAGTGTGCTCCCGAGAAAGCTTGTCCCTTTGTCCCTGTCAGCTGTGCATTCAGTGTGAGTGCTGCTCATGGGGTCCTGGGCACAGGAGGGGGCCCACAGCTGCCTGCCTCTCTCCTCCCCTCCTCCTTCTCCGGGCTTGCCCCTGCCACCCGGCACGGCCATTGCCAGTCCCACATTCACGTAGAGCTCAACTGCTTCCCTCTGAAGCAGCATTGATTCCACTACACAACTGATGTGTGAGTGACCACCTACACCTGCCTACCCACCACGCTTGACCTTGTAGGTCACTTTTTTTGTGTGTGTGTGTGGTTTTTGGTCGGGGCTGAGTTTGAACCTGCCGCCTCTGGCATATGGCGCCCTACTCCTTGGGGCCACAGGTGCTGTCCTGTAGGTCACTTTTGTCCCTCACCTTCATGACCTGCCTCTGATCAGGCAGGTCATGAAGATGAGCCCTCTCCCAGGGCCCCCCACAACTATCGGAGCAGTAGCCTGGCCTTGCTTAGTGCAGCGTTGCCAGCAGTCTGCTGGTCACCCCGGTCAGTCCCACCTTCTCACAATGACCTCTGCTCATTGCTCACACAGGTGTCTGCCTCAGTGCCACAGCCTGACATCTAGAGTGGTGCAGGTGGACCCGTGAAGTGCCGAGGGGCTGGAACAGACTGCTTATGGGGCACTTGGGGTGCCTGCCCCCCCACCCCCCCCACAGCAGGGACACTATGCCCAGGGACTGGTGCTGGGTTGGCTCCAGAGGGGACCTTCTGGGGTGGGTAAGCCACCTCCCCGGCTGGGTGAAGATGCCCTGAGGGCTGGGTGGGTGTGGGGGCTCCAGGAGGGGAGTAACAAGGTTCAGGGAGATGAGGCACCATACTTGGGGGGCCGGCACCCACACTCCCAGTCCCTCCATTCTCCTATGGCCAAACCAGTAGCTGTTGGGCAGAACTCAAGGTCTGGAGCCACCCTACACTGCCCAGCCTTCCATGTGTGAGCCCACAGCAGTGTCGGGGGCCCCTCCTGAGGGCCCCACCCTGGGTAGAGGAAGGGATGGCGGAGAGCGGTCTGGGCAATCACTGTGGGGGCACAGTTCGGGGCGCTTCCAGTCCTCAAGCAGCCCCAGACCTGGTGTCACTCCATTTTACCAATGAGGAAACTGAGGTGCCGAGTGGTAACGTCCCTTGCTGAAGGCCTCTCAGTAGTGTGAGGTGGCCTGCTGGCACCTAACACTGTCTTCGGGGGTCCTCACTCTCCAAGCCAAGGTCTTTCTGCGCTCTTACCTGGCCTCAGCTTCCCTTCCTGGCCCCTTGCCTTTTTATTTGTCTTCCCCTTGTTCCCAAAGCCAGGACCTGGGTTCTGCCAGCCACTTGCCCCTCTCCACCCTGTGGGGTGTCCACCTGCCTCCCTGCTGCAGTGTGGATGGGGGCTGGGAGGCGCTGTGGCTGCCTCTGCCCCAGGTCCCCATAGCATGTGTGCGTGACCCCCGACAGCTCAGAGCCTCTGCTGGGGCCTCATCTAGACTTGCCTGTCAGGAAACTGGCTCCACTGGACAGATGAGAAACTGAGGCAGAGAGCAACCACACCAGCCCCTGTCCAGCCCCAAGGCCCGTGGCTCACTCAGCTTTTCAGGCCATGCCAGGCTCTGGGGCACAGGGGACCTCCCCAGGCTTTGCTTTATGCATCTGGTGAATGGGTGTGGACCTGCCAACCTCGCAGTTTCTGTGAAGAGTGAGGAAAAGGGCTGCGGGATGCAAAGAGGCTCTGGATGTCCCAGCAGACTGGGGTGAGGGTGTTAATGGTGAATAGAAAGGCCCAAGCCTGGAATGCGTGGGGTGGGGCTGGAGGGCTGACATAGACTGCAGACAACATGGAGGGCTGGGGCAGTGTGGGGAGCAGAGACAGGCCAGCACGGAGGGGCTGGCTCCAAGTGGGGTGGCCGTGAGGACTTCCTGGAGGAGGTGACATTTAAGCTGTGACAGAGGGCACCCTCTGGCAAAGCTCCTGCTGTGTTCTAGAAACTTGGAAGGTAGGGGGTAGAAGAGGGGCCCAGTTGCAGGAGTCCTTAGAAGGAGCTATCGCGCACACTGGGTTGAAGGAGGATCCGGCCAGCGGCTGCCATGCCTGCCACCACCTCCTGACAGCCCCTCGGCTCTGGCCATCTTCTTGGGCTCCCTCAGGACCGTCCTCCTGCCCTGACTCTGCCCCTTCTCTTGGCCAGGGCCAGTGGGCTGGTCCCACACCCTGTCCCCAGAGGCAGGGGCCCGGGTGCAGCAAGGCAGGGAGGCGGAGGAGGGGGAAGAAAGAGCCGGGGCCTGAGAAAGCCCAGCCGGGCTGATAGGGAGAGATTGGTTTCAGCTGGAGCCGCAGGCCTGCCAAGTCCACATCCTATCGGCGCGGCCTGCGCTTACTCAACATTCATCACTGCTGAACTCGGAAACTTTATCAACGCTAAAGGTTGGCGCCATCTCTGGGCCTGGCCACTCCCGGCCCTCCGATGGGCCTGATAGCTGCTGATAGATTACACGAGATTGTTTCACGGTGGAGAGCCGATTACAAATGCTCCTTGGGGAGGGGGTGCAGACCACGTGGACTGTGGCAGGGAGCCAGGGACGGGAGGTGGGTGGGGTGGCTGTGGTTGGGGCTTGTCATGGGCACACTTGGGACAGTGTGGCTGAAACCATGGGATGGGGTGAGGGCAGGGCCAAGGCCACATACGTGCTGGGGCAGCTGGCTGAGGCTATGAGTAGTAGGGAGCCTGGGGAGCAGGAGGGAGACAGCAGCGTGGAGTGCCTCTCCCTCCAGATGGGTGATAAGGCGTGGCTAGCGGAGAGGGCTGAGTAGGATGGATGGAGGCAGATGGCTTCCCAGAAGGGGCCAGCTCTAGAGTGACAGGCCCTGCACCCAACCCAGGGGAGACAGCAGCCCACCCAGCTCCCTCTGTGGGGGGGTGCTCTGCTGCCTGGCCTGCACCGGTGCCCTGCTCTCACCCTCACAACCACAGTGACAGGGGCTTTCTGCTCACCTGCCTTACAGATGGCTGAGGCCTGACAGCCCAAGGCCAGTGTGGGAAGTCCTAAGAGCCCACCGAGCCCACTGTTTTCATTCACCTCACTGAGCCACAGCCTGAGAGGCTGGCCACCACCTCTCCTTCCAGGTGGCCTGGGCTTCAGGGGCAGGGTTTATACCTGGGCCTGGGGGGCCTCAGGTTCCAGACTCGTAGCGTAACCCTTGGGTGTCATTCAGGGAGAAGAGAAGAGGCTGTGCCCTCTGGTCAGCCTTTGTCCTGGCTCTCTGGCCAGGTCTCAAGTTGCAGGATGATCCCATTCTGCTGCACAGATAGAGAAACTGAGGCCAAGAGAGGTCAGTGACTCTGTAGGGCCTGTGCCCAGACCTCTTGATCTAGGAAATCCTTGTGTCCATGGGGCCCAGAGTGTGCTATCTGGGAAGCTAAGGGGACACTGAGTGTGAATCTTGCTACCCCTCCCCCTAGCTTGCTTTCTCAACTACAAACTGGGAGTTAAATCATCAGCCTCTGACTCAGAGACACAGCAGAGAATGGTGGGCACCAGCCTGGGGGGGGGACCTTGGGGCTCCTGCTGGGAGGACAGTAATGGTGACCCAGCAGGGTGAAGGTGCTTCATGCTGCAAGCTTGGAAAGTGGTAAATGGCAAACTTTGTTATGTGTACTTTTACCACAATAAAACAGAAAATTAAAACAGTGCTATCTCAGAGCCATGGAGCACACAGTAGGTGCTGCATGAGTGCACAGCACTGGCTGGCCTGCCTGTGTGCACTACCCCCGTCCACAGGGATGCCTTTTCTCATCACCAGCTGGGTCTGCCCTGGGAGGGAGCTGCTGCATGGCCATAGCATGGTAGGAACCAGATGAGATGACCTGTCCTGAGAATGGCCCCAGCAAAGCTCCGCTGCCCATCAAGGCTTGGCTCAGCATCCTGGGGTGTCTGCTTCTGCTTTCCACAGCCCAGCAGCCCCTGTTCCCCTTAGGTCAAGACTCGCCCACACATGGAAAACCCTACAGAACCACAATGGAGAGCAGAAGTGCCAGGCTGGCGTGAGTGCAAAATCCCGACAGTAACATCCTCACAACCCCAAGGGTTCCCTAAGAGGGCAGGCTCAAGGAGACCCTGTGAGTGGTGAGCAGGGACTGGCTCCTAGGCCATGCGGCCACGTAACTCCTCTAGTGTGTGCAAGAGCCACATTGACTATGGTTGTCTCAGGCCTTGAGTCACTGGCCTATGAGACAGTGGAGGTGATACAGGGCCTAAGGACATAAGCTGAGCCCGGCGGGTCAATAGGTGGTGAGGGAGCCCTGACTCTTGTCTGGACTCCCAGTGCCCACTGTGGTTGGGCAGAGTAAGTGGAGAGAAGCCTGGTACACCACGGTTGCAGAGCCCGCCATGAGTTCCTTCAGTCCCCAGGGGACTCATACCCTGGGCCTAGCCCCTCTGTGACCCTCCCTCCGTGTGGCCAGCGAGGGCAGGTGCCTGTCCCTGAGGCTGGACTGCTGGCATTTGAACTGGGCCCTGCACAGGATGCACACTGAGGCTCATGTCCCCAAGACGACCTCCTTCCCTGCTCAGACCTGCTCTGCTGTCCCCTCTGTGAGGACACTCTTATCCATGCCTCAGTGTCACCATCTGCCCTCCACAGTCCCCAGCAGGGTCCCTGTAGCTCTTCATCAGAACACTCAGGACCCTCTGGAGGAGGGATTCACTTCTGTGTGTTCATTCCCTTTCCCCACCAGGTCACCCAGGGTGCCTGGCACCAGGTAAGTACTCTGTCCATTTGGAGAACAAAGTGGACATAGCCCCTCCAGCACCCTGCTCCTAGGCAGGGAGAGCTCACAAAGCCAACAGGGGGCCAGGCATCGAGACCCCTGCAGGGGTGAATCCCAGCCCTGCGCAGTGATGGGAGCCCTAGCTCTCTACTGATGACAGACCCCAGTACCCTGGCACTTTCCAGAACTTTGCCCGCACAGTGCTTTTCTTGGAGGCACTGACTTTTTCTTCCAGTTTCCTTTTCTCCTATTTGCTCTGCCTCTTGGGTCAGAGACAGGCACGGTTAGTATTTATGGAGCACCTACTGTACGCCCAGCATAGTCCCGAGGGAGCCAGAGTGCCCTCCTAAGAGGGAGGCCAGAGTGAGGAGGACCTACCGGTGAGGCTTGCTGGGTTGGGTCCTTGCCCTGACCTTCATGCCACCAGGAGGGCACCGGCAACCATTTTATGGGGGAGGGGAACTGAGAGCAGAGAGGTGAGGGGCCTTGGCCAAGGTGATGCCTGACTCTGGTCCGACAGCTCTTACCCATTTTCTCCCCTTAGATCTCAGCCTAGATCTTCCCTCCTCCCCTCCACTATTTTCCACTTACACACTTTTGAGAGACGCCCACACCTGCTGCTGAGTTTCTGTTTGGGAGGCCTGTTACGCTATAGCAGCCTACCTCAGCCCCATTTGGCCAACAAGATGCACCGTGGGCTTAGAACAGGATGCAAACCCCTACAGGTTCCTGAGCACTGCCTATAGACATTTCTCCTGTGAATTCCTAACAGTGGAAAATCGGGAAGACCTAGGTTTTCAGAATGTACCATAGCCACACAGAGGGGAACCCTCAGCAGACTTGCTACTGCCAGGGCCTCGCCAGCAGGCACAGACACCATCCCAGGAGGCACACACACTGATCTCCCCCCATGTTACAGATGAGGGAACTGTGCCTTGGCAAACGTTGTCTGTTAAGATGATGCCCCATTGCCTGCCTGGCGGGACAGGCTCCAGATGGAAGTCGTCACAGGGAGAAGGACCCAGTCGCAGGAGGCCGCCCAGCCCTGAACTCAGGCTCCCTCTGGCAGCCAGAGCTGGCCACAGTAATCTTGGGAACATCCACATCCTGGCCCCCCAGTTCAGGCCTTGGTCTAGGCTCTGAGAGTCAACAGGCCATTGAAAGGCCAGCCTCCCCATCCCCGTGGCCAGGCAAATCAGTGGCCCTGGCAACGAGGGCTGTGGAGCATCAGGTTCAGCACTGGGCAGGGGTGGTGGGACCTGCTCCCTCTTAAAAGGCAGCCTGAGGAGGAGGTGGGGAGGCCCCGCCCCCGTTGTGGAGGCCCACCCATGCATAACAGCTCAGCCAATCCCTGGGCCTTACTCCTGCTCATTTGCATCCCCCCTTTCTATTGGCTGCCAGCCGGGGTTTATGATGTTGGTGCCTGGGCACTGGGGGCTGGGATCTAGGGGGGCCCAGTTCTGGGGGGCTGTACTCCTAGAGGGTCCAGCTCTGGGGGTCTGAGATCTAGGGGTGCTCTGGGAGGGCCCAGCTTTGGGGGGGGCTGGGATTTGGTGGGGCTGTGCTCTGGAGGCCCAGTTCTGGGGGTGTTGTGCTTTGAGGACCAGTACTCGGATCTAGGCTGAGGGTCTCAGTTCAGGGGGACTTGACTATGGGGCAGTGGGATATGAGCAGCCAGGTGCTGGTGACTTGGACTCTGGGGGAGCTAGGCAGCGGTTGGGCTCTGGTGCTGTAGGACTGTGGGTGACCTGTCCTAGCTACAGGTTTGCATGGGGAGGGGGGTGGGTACTTCGGCTGCAGGGCAGGCTGTTCCCTTTCTGCTAAGTTTTCTTTAAAATCCATTTATGGCTGACTTGGGGAGAAGACACTGCCTGGGTTACACAGCTAGGACGCAGGCACAACTGGGCCTCACACACGTGCCATCCCTCCGTCCCAGCCAGGGATTCTTCCTTCCTGGGGGGGGGGCCTATTGGGGGCAACTTATTTTTAGCTGCGGCCTGGGGGATGGCTATCTGGGGGCTTTCTTTGCAAAATAATGCTGGTGATAAAGATGACTGCCCACCCTTCCCTTCCAAGCTGGCGGCACCAGCTTCTCCAGCTGTGTGGACCCTGGTGGACGAATGTGCACTTGCTTTTGTTTTTGGACTTTTGGGTGGGGTGAAATAAGGGAAACAGAACTGCTCAGGGCAGGCAGATAGATAACGCGGTCAGGGACCCTATCGGCGTTTTTATCATAGTTCCCTTCTCTCTTTTTTTTGGTTCGAGACGCACCTCCTACTGCCCTGGAACAGAGGAGTGGAGACCTCCTTTCTTGGGCTCCACGGGGAAGGGCTCTGGCCAGCTTAGTGCCCTCCTGCCAACACAGCCCAGAGCTCTGGCAGAAGAGGGTTAGGATTTGAGAGGGGGGGGAGAAGCAGACGGTCACGAAGTCGGAGGACACCAGCAGTGGCAGGCAGCGGCTTTGACCTGCAGAGTGCTCCCACAGAACATCTTGTCAGCAACTTGAAAAGACTCTGACTGGAGGGGGGGCACTGACCTTCAATTTCCTAGAAGAGGGAGGCAGGGTCCTGAGGGGGACAGCTGCTTCCCAAGGGTGGAGTGCAGCTGAGAGTTGGCCTCGAGGCTGGTCACCTGCAGAGTGGTGCTGAGTGAATCTGTGCTGGCCACAGCTGGGTGGGACAGAGCTGGAGTGGGGTGGGGCCTGGCAGGGATGGGGAGACTTCAAGGCAGCTGGCCAGAGTCAGCTAGGAGCTGTCAGCCCTTGGCCTGCTGGGGTCACTCCATGCTACACTCAGCCCTCAGCCTTATTTTACGGATGTGGAAACTGAGGTTCAGACAGGAACATGTGCAAGAACCAGAGTGATTGGGGCAGGCAGGCTCTGTGTCCCTGTTGTGTCCTGTGCCACTGGGTCTGGGTGACTCTGACTAGAAGCAGGGCTTGTCCTCCTGGACACCAGGACTAATGTTCTGGACCCACCCTGGCCACTATGTGACAGGGCAGGGTCCTGAACCATCTGTAAACAGCAGCCATTATCCAAGAATACTGGCAGGATCCACAAGGGTGGGTAGCAGGTAGAGAAGGAGCCAGTGAGGCAGACTCAGCTCCAGGGACCCCCAGCCCTGCACAGGACCCCCAAATAGTGCCCACTGCTACTTCTAGGTTCATTAAGACCTGAATTTTTAACCCAGTTCTCTCTCATCCAAGTCCTCAAAGGCTGAGGATGCTGGAACTGCAGTGCCCACTGTACAGGTGAGTAGACTGAGGCTGAGGGGTGTCACATCACTTGCCCAGGCCCTGCTCCTGAACTCCAGTCACTCCATCCAACATGCTTTCCTCCTCCCCACTGGAAATAACTGACTTCCTTTAGAATACTGAAATAAAACCAAACCCTAAAGACTGCAAGAAACTAACTTTCTCACTAAGGAGCCTATTTCCTGGGGGCAGATGAAATGACACTAAGAAAGCAGGCCAGTCTCAGCCCACACCCTGCAGCTCCCAGGATATGGCCCCCAGCAGTAACTTGCTCTCTGTATCTGATGAGAGAGGTGGGGTGCCCATGGCTATAGATGCCCAATAATCTCCATCCAGGACAGGGACCAAGACCTCGACCAGGCCTCTAGAGTCCCTTTTTGCTCCCTCCCATGCTGTGTGACCTTCCGTGAGTTATTCAACCTCTCTTGAGTTCTCCAAGGCTTCTGGGAAGACGGTAGGCCACAGCAGAGACAATCCCAGACTTTGCATGCAAGCGCTCAGGAATGGGAGCTACTGCCTAATAATGGCCACCGTTATGATCAGTGTTACTGGGGAGTCCTGGAACCAGCCAGAGAAGTCACTGCCCACCTGCCCCCTTGGCCTCCTTCCTGTGGGATTCCCACAGGATCTCACTTCTCAAGTGTCACTTAGAAAATAAATCCATAAAGAAGGAAAAATGGTCAGCTGCCTTGTACCTGCTGGGAACCCCAAGCAGCTCCCCTGGTGGATTTTCTGTCATCAAAGGGGTGGCCCGCTCTGACCACTGCCCCAAGAGACATGGCAGCTGCCTGTGCCCCATCTCCCCTCCTGCACAGCGGGGCCCCTGCCCACCCCCCTATGGCTGCCTCACCTGTCCCTCAGCAGGAGGATTAGCTGCACGCCAGGCCCTAATCGCAGCTAATCGCACCATCAGCGACGGATCTCGGATCAGCTGAAGGAGGCGGCTTTATCCAGACAGACGCAGCGATGGCACCTGAGTCCCATCTGGGCGCTGTCACATGCGCCCATGAAGGCAGGATGGCTGGCACAGAGTGGGAGGCAGGCCAATGAACCTATAAGGACAGGCCCTCCCCTTTACTAGCTGGCAAGTGGGTGGTAGTGACCCCCATAAACTCTAAGCACCTCCTGGGTACTCAGGCCCTGTCCTAGGCACCAGGGAGCCGACGGGGCACCAAACAGGCCAAGTTCCTGCCCTGGGCACTGCACCCTCTCCAAAAGTCCGTGAGGAGGGTGCTTGAACCAGTTGACAAGTGAGGAAACTGAGGCACAAACTCGCCTTCCCCTGGGGTCTGATCCTGGGCAACGGGTCCAGACTCCCAGTTGTGCTGGGAGGTTCAGGAGGACCACCACCCACCAGGTGCTCCCACATTACTGTTACTCTGCTCTCTCCTGAGCAAAGGTTTGCACCCTGTGCCTACCCAGCCCAGGCCTGGGCACAGTCTCCACACAGAGGCCTCAGTGGTGTGGTCTGGCCTGGGGGTCAGGGGAGGCTGGGAGGGATGGCCAAGGGCTCCCCTCCTGGGCCTCTGCCCCCCTTCCTACCTTCTTTTTCAAAAACATAATTTATCTGTGTATTATCAAGAAATCCAGACACTTTAATCAGTGAGCTATGAAGTCAGAATTTCCATTCTTATCTTTGGGAGGAGTGGAAATGGGGGAGATAGCGCTGCGCGGATCGCTGGTGGGAATGTTAATGGGTGGAGAGGCTGGGCCATTGGCCACGGCGCAGCTATCTCCTCCATTATCAACGCTGTATCTCACCAACCATCTCAGCGCAGTAATGGGGCCAGTTCAACTTTCCCAGTTATCACAGGAGCTGAAACCTGTGCCCGCCAGAGGCCCGGACTGGGAGGCGGTGTGGCCAAGAGACAGTATGGGGAGGTGGACCAGACTTCAGCCTTGTAGAGGTGCATGGGAGAGGGGATTGCTGGCCAGTTGGGGCCCTGGAGGGCCTGGGTGCCCACTGACCACCAAAGCTGCACAGTAAGGGAGGAGTGAGGTTTCTCTGCTTTCTGGGTGTGAGCCTAATGCCCAGGAGGGGAAACTGAGGCAGACCGCCTCAGGGTGCCAGGGAGCTGGTGTAGTCCCAGGCTTTCCCGAGCTGTACAGGCCCATGACACACAAGGAGAGTAGGTGGTGTAGAGGGAATGCTGGCAGGGGTGTAAACACCCTCTCCTTTTGCCTTGGGGCCTGAAGGGTCTTCTGTGCCCACCGGGATGGGTGTGGAAGCAGGAACCGCATGTGTTTGTGATAAAGAAAGCTGGATGGGACGACCCTGGTGGGTTCTACCGCTGCATCCTGACCTGAGGTGCAGCTCACCTGCCCCAGCCTCACCCTGAAATGTTGCAGGGTTGCTCACATGTCTGCAGGGCTCCACGGTGGATGGGGTCCCAGGGCCCTGTAAACACAGCGCCTCTGTCCTAGCGAGGAAGGCACCCCACATCCACCTGTTCCAGTCCCCAGGGAGTAAAAGGAGGATAAGTTAGGTATGGAATGAGGGTAGCTAACACTCAATGACCCTCAGCTGGCCAGAGCCCTGTCCCATGGGTTTGGGGTTGCCTTGTGCTTGCCTGGCTCAGCCATGGCTCTGGCATCTGTCCTATAGTTCTAAGGCTCAGAGAGGGAAGGGACTCGTTCAAGGTCACACAGCCAGGGAGAACAATTGATACTAGCGCTAGATGCTGCTGGGAACCACAGAGGCCTCAGTTTCCTGGGCTTGAAATGAGTCTCCCCAAACCTGCAGGGAGCAGGGAAAGGTCTCCATGAAAACTAGCACTGTCGCTATTGCAGGGCCGCTTCTCCAGCAGGGTTAGGAGCTCAAGCGCCAGTGCTGGGTCTGACCTCTAAACTCTAGGACTCAGTTTCCCTTTTGTGCACTGGGTCTCCTGCAAAGGCTGCTGAAAGCAGGATGTGAAGTCACATCTATAAAACCTAGGAACAGTGCCGCACATGAGGCAGGGGCCTGGAAAGTACTCAAATGCCAGCTGTGACCTAGTGGCCAGCAGGCTTGGCCCAACACTGCACACAGAGGCGGCTCAGGCCATGACAGGCAACAGCTTTGAGCCTTGGCCTCCCCTCCTGATGCCAGAGGAGCCCAGGCATGGCTCAGTGAGCAGCACAGCCTCCTTGCCCTGCTCTGGGGCTGAGACCCTGGGTACTGCCGTGGGAAAGAGCCCTCTCCCTGCTCCCTGAGTGGGACTCGATGGGGAATTGAGGCAGGTGGCTGTGACAGGTGCAAGTGCCCAGGACAGATCAGGAACACTGGGGCCTTGGAATCAGATGCCAGGGGGAACTGGCAAGGAGCAGGCCCAAGGGAGGCTGGGTGCTGCAGATACCCAGGGAAAGAGGCAGTTTGAGAAGTGGTGCAATGGTCCCTCTGCCTCTTTACTTTGATTTTGTGACAACATAGAGCACACAGGGGCTTGACTCAGGCTGTGGGTCAGGACCTACTAATCCTCTGCCCTGGAAGTGGGCATCACTGTCCACTTCAGGGCAGGAAACCAGGGCTCAAGGGAGTCACATGACTTAGATGGAGACAAAGCACCCTCAGGCGCAGCCGGTGCCCCACCAGTCCCTACTCTGCAGATATGAAAACTGTGGCTCAGAGAAGAGAGGTGGCCCATAGCCGCAGGATCCCAGCCTGTCCTCAATGGTGCCTGTCCACAGGGCAGGAGGCCCCTGGGTTCAGAAACCCCACTGGGCTGTCCCCTCCTTCTCAAGAAACAGCACAGCTGCCAGTTCCGAGGTCCTGGGAGTTGGGCAAGGCTTATGCCAGCTGCCCCACCCCCAGTCCGCTATTCTCTAGGAAGAACATCAATTGTGCGCTGTGTGACCCAGGTAGCCACCTACCCTCTCTAAGCCTTCATTTACTTGTGTGCAAAACAGGCTGGGAACCTTATCCCAGGTGGGTGTCTGGTGAGTCACAGGAGGGGATACCTGCAATGTGCTTAGCAGATAGGAACATGCAGGATGCTGGGCTGACATAGGCTGGTGTGTCCCTGTCCCCATCCAGCCCTGGGGCAGGGGATGGAGGGAAACAGGAGTGCAACAACCACAGAAGCTGCACTAGCCCTAGCACCCATGGCCATTGTAGAGGTGGGAAAGTGGAGGCTCCAAGCAGCTACAGGCAGCGGCCCAGGGGAGGCAGCTATCTGTCTAACCCAGCTCTGGCCAAGGTCAGTTGCCACATTCTTACCCCAGCAGGGCCACTGCCTTCTCCCAAACAAGGGGCCATGAAGGAGCGAGAGGGAAGAGGGGAGGACCCCAGGCTTGAGGAGCCCCAGGGATGGCACAGGGCAGGACATGGGGCAGGCTTTGCCCACCCGTGGGATCCACAGACCCAGCTCCTGCACCACACAGACTTGGGCATGTCACCACCTCCCAGGGCCTTAGTTTTCTCACCATAAAACGGGCTGACCAATACTGACAATGATCTTAACAGCAGGTAAGATCCCTGGGCAGGAAGAGGACAGATGGGGCTGGGGCGCCAGGGTGTGCCACAGCCAGGGAGAGTCCCATTGCCCTTCAAAGGCTAATGCCGGAAGGGCAGGGAGGCAGCAGACACTGAAATGTCCGGCCCTCAGGGCTCCTGGCTGAGTATCAGTAATGCCACCAGCAGCTCCATGGCAATCAAGCCCACCAAGGACCTGACCCCAGGACGATACCTGACAGTTTGCATCCAGGACCTCACGCACCCCACACAAAGGCAAGGGGGTATTCTTTTTAGTAAACCCCCACTCATAAAGCAGAAACTGGGGCATGAGAGGAGCCACTTGCCCCAGGGTCACAATGAGGCACAGCTCCTGTTCCCACCCCACCCATAGGCACTCCCCTGCAGTAGGGTGGTTGGTCTGCAGCCCAGATTTGGGGATGAAGCTCTGGTGCAGGGGATGGGAGTCGGGAACCGGGGGCCTCTCCCCATTATCCTCAGCCTGTTCAATGGTGCTGTGGACAGCCCCAACCCAGGTCCCCACCTGACCCAGGACTCCGGGCCTAGTCCAGAGGGCTGCTGTAAAGCACCTGCTGGCCCTGCTTGAATCTCAGCACAGCTACGCAGAATGGGCCCGCACTAGTCCTGTTCCATGGATGAGAAAAACCAAGGCTGGGAATAGGGACGATGCTAGCCGTGGCTACTCATCTGGCTAGCAAACCCACCATCTCCACCCTGGATTCTTAAGTCGGGTTCACGAGCTGAAGAAGCCCAGACCTCTCCCAGATACAGACCCCCACCCACTTTCTCCTGGTCAGAGGCAGGACTTAAGTCCCAGCCTCTCAGCACCTTCTTGTCCTCATTCAAAAAATGAGGCAATAGAGTTGGCATGGCCAGTGAACCAATGGGCAAACAGAGGCAGAGAGGGGCACTGCACTGAAATACTGGGGCTCCTATGAGGCGCTACCAGGCTGCTTGCCTGCAGAGGTCCTGATCCTCCTGACCTACTTTCCAGGCTGCGATGAGCCCCCTACCCTCCTGGCCCTGCCAGCTACAGCTGGGGACCCTTGCTGAGTCCTTCTTTCTCACCCAGGAGGTCCTGGGGTACCCTTACTGGGTTGCTGGGCCCCACAGCCCCCAGTTCGTGCTGGCTTGATCCAGACCCTTCCAGAGTGTGGGTGGGAGGTGAGAAGGTGAGCAAAGGCAGCTTCTACAGTATTCTCCTGACCCTCCCCTCTGACAAGCAGCATGTCAGGGCTGGGTAGCAGGAGGGGAGGGTTAGTCAGGTCACAGGTCAGCACCAGGGGCCACTCTTGATTCCCACCACAGTTCCTGTAGCCAGGGGCTGTGGACCACAGGGCTGGGGCCCACATGCATCTACATGCTGGGCTGTCCTGGGAGACAGCACGGGAAGAGGGAATTCTCTGTCTCAGATAAGTTGGAAACCACAGTTCTGACCCCACCAACTGACCATGAAGAGATAGAAGAGGAGGAAGGGGGGAAGAAGGGAAGAAGGGGAGAAGAAAGGGGAGGATGGGAGGAGGAAGGGAGGGGGAGGAGAAAGAGGAAGGCAGTGGTAGCTGTCTCAGGGAACAGGTGTTTCCCTTTGACTCACAGAAATGCTCAAGGGGGCAGGTACTACCATTATTCCCATTTTGCAGGTGGAAAAACTGAGGCTTATGTAGGGCAGGCCACGTTCCTGGTCCCATGGCTAATAAGTGGCAGATATGAACAAGCCATGTCCATTTTACTCCCTTTAGTCATTTATTAGAGTTCCAGTGTGCCCACTATGGGAGCAGGACAGACCCAGCCTGCTCTCAGGAGGCTCTCAGGACTAAGAAGGGCCAGTGATGGCACAGACTGGTGACAGTGGCCAGCCGGGGGCTCTGAGCACCCAAGCAGCCATGCAGAGGCCAGCAGACCAGACCATTTGTGAGACTGAACAAAGCCAGAGAGAAGTCACCAAGTCTCAGCTTGGACACAGGCCCTGGGGACAGCTGGCTTCCCTCCTCCTCAAGGCCATACACACTGTTTGGGACTTGGAGGTAGCGGAGTTCTCACCCAATAGTACAGCTGAGGACCTGGGACCTGAGCGGGGTGCCCAGGGCACACAGCCAGGAGGGGGGAGTGCTCCTTCCTGGGTATTGGTGCCCTGGGTCCTGGGACTGTCTTCAGTCCAGGACACTCCTGCCTGAGAGAGCCATCAAGGAGCTCAGGAGAGTGGACATGTAGCTGTGGCCTCAGTTTTCCCCTCTGTGAAATGGGGACAGGAGCCACTGGGCACCTCCAGTAAGGCCCAGGGGCAGGGTGGCCGGGCTGGCCTGCACACAAGCCCAAGCCAGGGTCCGTGGGGTTGGTGATACCAATCGGTAAGGCAACAGCTGCCTCCACAAGGAGGCCTGTCGATGGCAGATAGGCCGGCCGGGAGTATTATTCACAAGCCCGTCAAGCCCGGGACGTCTGGTTGGCATAGAAACAGGAGATAAGGGGCACAATTAATGGCATCACATTCCCTCCTCCTTTCTTCCCCAACTGACCCATTTAAATCCCTGGCGAGCTTGGTGCCATGTTGGGTTCCTGGTGACCTCCGGGGAGGGGCTGGCGGGCCCGGAGGTCCCAGGCCCCGGAGAAAGGCCAGTTAAAGCCTCCCTAGGGGCTGCCCCTGAGCAGGAACATCTCAGAAGGAGGCTGCCTGCCAGCCGGCAAGGCCAGGACTGGGGAAAGACCCAGGGGCCTCTGCTCCCAAGGCCCATTTCCTAGATGTGAAGACTGAGGCCTGGGGGCAGGCAGAGGCAGGAGGATGGTGAGAAGAGGGTGATGTTCAGAGACACATTGGGTAAGAGCACAGTCAGGACCCATCACTTCTTAGGGGAGAAACTTCTCTGTGGTTCACTTTTCCCAGATGAAAAACAGTGATAAAAATAGGATTTGCTTTAAGTGAACACAGAGCTGGCCCAGTGTGGCTCCCCATGTATTAGTTATTATTAATATTACTAGTAGTGTCAAATGGGTGAGCTGTTGGTATTCCCTGAGGCCCAGGAGTGCAGGAAAACCACCACCGGCCATGAGCCAGGGTAAGTCCCCACACCAGCTCCAAGGGACAAGAGTTTGGGCTCCAGTGTCCCCAGAGCCCTGCTGGAGCCCTGCTGGAGCACTGGAGCCCTGCAGGTTCAGGGGCTGGGGCTGTGAGAGTCCCTCCTAGTCTCTGATTCCCTGGACTCTGCAGTTGACCAGGGCTAAGGCCAGCTTAGGGCAGGACTTACACCCCTGCTGACCCTTGAATGGCAGATACTCGACACCTGTTTTTCAGAGAGTGAAAAAGGATGTGGAAGTAGCTTGCCCAAGGTGGCTGGGGGCACAGGATGTGGAAGTAGCTTGCCCAAGGTGGCCGAGTACTTTGGGTGGCCGGGCTACTGAAGCCCTTTCCAGCATTCCCTGCCATCATACTGCAAGGTGGTCCCTGGATTTGACCCATGGGGCCTCCTACACTGGGAAGGGAAGTGTGGGCACTCTGTGCAGACAGCCCCTCTTATGGTCGTAAAGCACCTCAGAGACCACCCCACTGTCCTCCAGGCCTAGCCACACTCTCTCTGGACCTGGAACTGGAAGTGGCCCCTGCCAGGCAAGGCCAGCACTGTGACTGGCCTTGTGGTGGGCGTGGGTGCTGGAGAGAGCAGGCAGGTGCCTGCTTGGAGTGAATTAGTCATCCTGTGGCCACCAATAATTTGTTTAATCAAACTCTGAGAATGTGTGAAAAACGCCCTCCCCTGAGATGAAGCACTGGCGGGGGGGGGGGGGGGAGGGAGGGCAGGAGAACCCAGCCAGCCTGGTTTCCGTTGGCATTTGGAATGTGTGGGCTCCCAGTACTTTCAGCCCCACTTGGGGGCTCCCAACAGCCCTGGGGACTTATTCCTGACCTGGCCTTTTGGGAAGGAGCCTGAGGTTCTATCCCAGTCTCCAACCCCATCTGTGCCTAGGTGGGTCTCAGTTCCCTTTCATTAACCTTGGTCTGAACCTCTCCTGGTCTCCTCTCTGGGTACACCGCCAAACCCCTTTTATTTCCCCTGCTCCATGAGGCTTCTCACAGGCAGGGAGTTGCAGAATGAGCTTTAGGCAAGGCAGCATTGT
>CAUYON010205656.1:0-11743 GCA_963573935.1 Arctocebus calabarensis | reverse complement strand
GTGCTGTGGCGTCACACTGCTCACAGCAACCTCCAGCTCTTGGGCTTAAGCGATTCTCTTGCCTCAGCCTCCCGAGTAGAAAAAATTTTTATTGTGGTAAAATATAAACAGTATATTATGATATGCCATTTTAACAATTATTAAATGCATGATTGATGGCATTAATTACATTCACAATGCTGTGCAACCACTGTCACTATCTATCTCTAGCACCTCATCATCATGCCAGACCAACACTCTGGACCCATTAAACACTGACTTCCCATTTCCCTCCTCCCAGCTCCCAGTAGCTACCACTCTATTTTCTGTCTTTGTGAATTTGACTTTTCTTGATACTGATGTAAGTGAAATCACACAATATTTTTCTCTTTATGTCTAGGTTATTTCACTTTGCATAATGTCAAGTTTCACCTATGTTGTAGTATGACTAATGTTCTTGATAATGAAAAAAGATTTTTTTTTCTGGCCCAGCATCCAGAATTCATATTGTATCCGGTTGTCAACTATAGGGCAGTTATTTTTTTTTTTTTTCTTTTTTGAGACAGAGCCTCAAGCTGTCACCCTGGATAGTGTGCTGTGGCATCACAGCTCACAGCAACCTCCAATTCCTGGGCTCCAGCGAGTCTCCTGCCTCCGCCTCCCAAGTAGCTGGGACTACAGGCTCCCGCTACAACGCCCGGCCATTTTTTGGTTGCAGCCGTCGTTGTTGTTTGGCGGGCCCAGGTTGGATTCGAACCCTCCAGCTCAGGTGTACGTGGCTGGCGCCTTAGCCCGTTAAGCCACAGGTGCCGAGCTGGGGGCAGTTATTTTGTAAGACATCTCTCAATTTGATCTGTTTGATATTTCCTCACAATTGAATTCAGGTTGGGGCTTTTTGACAAGAGCAGAGCAGCAAGGACTCTTGCGCCCTTCTGTTGCAACATACCAGAGGCACATGTGGTCTGCTTACCCAGTTACCAGTGATGTTAGCTTGGATTGCCTGGTTGAGGTTTGTTGGGTTTCTCCACTATAAAGTTACTGTTTTCCCCTTTGTAGTTGGGAAGTACCTCCCCTTGGGCAGACAGTTTGAGACCATATGTACATCCTGTTTCTCAGACTTTCCTCATCACTTCATTCATTGGTTATTCTCCCTGACACCATTATTACTATGGTGGTTCCAATGGCATTTTCTCTTCCCCGTATTTCTTCCCTATTTGTTAGTTGATATTTTGCCATAAGGTAGAGCTATCCGTTCTCCCCATTTATTTATTTTTCCATTTATATATCAGTATGTACTCCTGCATTCTTATTTTAGACTGATTATAATAAAGTAAGAAGAGTTAAAATTCAACTCTATCATTATTTTTACTCAAATGATCCCCATATTTGGCCAAGGAGAACCCCTTCAAGCTTCCTTTCTTTTTTTGTTCTTTTGATAAGTTCCTATCACTCCATGAGCACTTCCTCACTATCCGCCAGCATAATATGTTCTGGGCTCATCTTATTCTTTTCCTACCTTAACCAGAATCTTCGTTCCTTTTAGTGAACAATGGTAATTGGAAACCCAGCTGAGCTTCAAGGCCACCTCAGCCACTAGAATCACTGGGACACACAAACATTGTCAGCTATATGGCACTTTGCCCTTTACAAATGCCTAACTAGACTATACTTTCAGGGATCTTTTCTATCGTTCCTTACAAATGCCTAACCACAGCAGTTCTGCTAATCAGGCAGCTAAGTTATACATCATAGCAGCCAAGAGTTCATTCTGGGGGGTGGATTAAAAGTGATTTATTTTCTTTATTTTTAAAAACATAATTTGTGCATGCATTTATTTCCTATTACTGCTGTACAAACTACCATAGATTTCATGTCTTCAAACAACACATATTATTCTCTTACAGTTCTGGAGGTCAGAAATCTGAAATGGGTTCCACTGGGCTAAAATCAAGGTGTTTACAGAACTGTGCTCTTCTGGGAGCTCCTGGGGAAGTCTGTTTCCTTGCCTCCTTCCTGGCCTCTGTCTCCAAAGCAAACATCTCTCCAATCCCTACTTCTGTCCCCCCATCTCTGCTTCTCCTACTGAGGCCTCCTGTGATTCTTGTATGTACATCATGTCCACTCGAATAATCCAGGATAATCCCCAATCTGAAAATCCTTAATAGTATCTGAAAAGTCCTTCCTTCCATCTTTTTTTGTTTGTTTGTTTTTTGTAACATATTTGTAAACTCTGGAAATTAAGAAGTGGACATCATGGATGGCGCCCGTGGCTCAGTGGGTAGGGCGCCAGTCCTATATACCGAGGGTGGCGGGTTCGAACCCAGCCCGGGCCGAACTGCAACCAAAAAATAGCCAGGCGTTGTGTCGGCCACCTGTGGTCAGACACTCGGGAGGCTGAGGCAAGAGAATCACCTAAGCCCGGGAGTTGGAAATTACTGTGAGCTGTCATGCCACAGCACTCTACCGAGGACGATAAAATGAGACTCTGTCTCAAAAAAAAAAAAAGTGGCCATCTTTGGAGGGCCTTTATCCTGACCATTACAATTTATTTCACCTATTTTTAAAATAAATAAAAAATTATTTTGAGAATATAAAAATAAAACAAACAAAATAAAGTTGTAAAACAGCCCAGAAGAGCAGCGCCCTCCTGCAAGCATCTGCAGCGGCCCGGGAGCTGCGCGACCACCTGCGCGGAGGGCGGCCCGGCGGCCAGAGCCCCCAGGGGAGACTCCGTGCTCCCTCCCCCTCTCTGCGAGTCCTCCAGCTGGCGTGCGTTTTAGAAGAAAAACCGGGACGAGGCGCTGGGAACGCGGTTTCCACTGGATCAGACGAGCTGCGAGCACCTGCGGTCGCGGAACCCGCCTCGGGGCGTCCCGTGAAACGCCGTCCCCCAGGCCCTCGACGGCCACCCCTCGCCACCCGCGCCTGGGCCCCGCCACCCGGCCGCAGCGAGGCAGCTTTCTCCCCTCCCTCCCGCCTTCCCCGAACTCCTGCTGCCGACGTTCCTATTTCTTTTTCTCCCTAGTACAAATATTGTCATTTCCCGAAACTTCCCCCCCCCAGCCCCCCGCCGTCCCTTTGATTTTGAACTGGACCTCGGTCAGGGGCGGTCAGGACTCTTTCCGCTGACTCGGCGTCCCAAATTCCTGCGCCCGGTTCCCATCCCAGTTCTGTCCACCCCCAGTCTCTGGTAGCCCTTGGGCAGCATGGAGCCCTCCCAGTCCCCCTCTTGTCCCCGTGGTCCCGCGAGGCATCGCTCCTTCTCCCCTTCTCCGCCCCCTGCCTCCGGCCTACAGCCATCCCAGCGGAGGAAATCCAGACGCGGTGCAGAGCAGAGGGCCGAGCAGGTGGGGCTCGACATCGTGCCCTCCGGAAAGCCCTGTCCCCTGGCTTGGGATGCAGACGGTTGGTTTGGGGTTTCTCAGGGCAGTTGAGCGCGCTGGGGCCGAGAACTTGAAGGTAGCTGAAAACAGCCCGTTTAGTATCATATTGTGCCAGTGGTTTCCGGGACTGAAGCCCCTGAGGCGCTAGGTCGCCCCCCTTCCCCATCCCCCAGCATCTAGGCGTGGGCGGCCTCTGCCCAGACGCCCTGCAGTGCCCTCTGGTACCCAGGAGCTGTTCCAAAGCGCTTTTCTTGCGCTTAAGAAAAAAATGATATACAGCCCTGCACGGCTGAGAACACGGCCTAGAGACCTCGTTCTGTGCAGCGACAGGCCGCACTGCTCACCCGTGTGAAGGGTGCGGCTCAGTGATTTGGTGTGACTGTCACACGGATTTGCGACCATGACCACAATCCAGTCCAGAACCTTTTCTTCTAGCTAAAAAGAACATGCCCTTGTGTCCCTCAGTCTCTGGCAAACACTAATCTGTTTTCTTTCTCTACATACTTGTCTGTTTCTGGACATTTCACATAAATGAAGTTCTATATTACTGGTCTTTTGTAGCCAGTGTCTTTCACCTAACATAAGGTGAAAGACGCTTTCAAGGTCCATCCATGCGACAGCATGAGTCAGCACTTCATTCTTTCTAATTGCCAAATAATATCCCATGGCATGGACATACCACATTTATTTAATCTCTTCATCTGGTGATGAACACTTGGGTTGCTTCCAATTTTTGGATGTGAGAAATGCTGTGGTATTTGTGTTTAAATTTTCATATAGGCATATGTTTTCAGTTCTTGTGGCTACACACCTTGGAGTGATTATGGGGGCATATAGCAACTCTAAGTTTAGTATTTTGAAGAACTGTCAAAGACCCAATTTTAGATATTTTGGGACGAGGGAGGTAGGGCCAGTTCAAAAATCAATTGCGAGCACTTTGGGAGGCCAAGGCAGGTGGATTGCTTGAGTTCCCAAGTTTGAGACCAGCTTGAGCAAAAGTGAGACCCTGGTCTCTTAAAACAAACAAACAAACAAACAAAAAAAGATATTGCTGTGGGGGGCCTATAGTCCCAGCTACTCAGGAGTCTGAGGCTGTACTTGTAATCTTAGCACCCTGGGAGGCCAAAGTGGAAGGATTGCTTGAGCTTAGGAGTTTAAGACCAATCTGAGCAAGAGTGAGACCCTGTCTCTACAAAAAACAGAAAAATTAGCTTGGTGTGCTGAGGGGTGCCTGTAGTTCCAACTACTGGGGAGACTGAGGCAGGAGTATCACTTGAGTCCTTAAGTTAGAGTTTGCAGTGAGCTATCAGGACCTCACTGCATTCTACCCTGGGTGACAGAGTGAGACTCTATCTCAAAACAAACAAATAAATAAAGCAATTGCACAGATCTGCAATGGCATTGGATAAATGAACTTCACGTGTTTATGGAGAACCTTCTGTACTGAGACCTTCTCACTATATTGAAAGGAACAAGCCAGTATTCAGGGAAGGCTCCATCCCTTGAGGACCTCCTCTCAGTGACTACGGAGGCAGACATTCCAATTCCCTGCTCTAAACCATTACAGATGTGTTAACTCAGAGTGCAGAGACCCACAGGAATGGCCAAGAGGCTGGTTGAGCTGGGGATTGGTGAGGCCCTGGGGAGGAGCTTTGCAGCTGAAATAATATTTATCTCCACCTCCAAAGGACTTTGTGTTTTGTCAGAAAGTCAGAGAAGAGCCTTCTGGGAGGAGAGAACAAGTCAGATTATAGCCCAGCCACGTGGGAGTGCTTGATACATTTGGCAGTGGTAGAGGAAGAGGAGGAGGGTAGACATCGGGGAGATGGGCTGAGCATGACTTCAACACCACACTAGGGAGTTTAAATTTTAATCTATGGGGCTTGGGTGCCATTTGACGACTTGAGGTTGTGCAGATGGTCAACTCATGTTCTGGAGCCATGGCCTTGGGCATTGGGAGGCAAACAGGACTGAAGATGGGTCTGGATTGGGGAGGGGACTGCCATCAGGAAAAGGAGACCAGGAAAGCTGAGAGTGGGTCTGGGGGTGAGGGTGAAGAAGAGGGTCATATAGGGTGGGTGGTACCCCAGCCAGCCACTTGAAGCTGAGGGGAGGACCTGCACCCCTACCCTCAGCTGCAGTGGAATCAGTAGGTTGGAGGGTAGGCGGGGCGGGGGGGGGGCGCCCAGCAGGAGGCTCCAGTAGCCAGAGGGGCCAGACAACTGCAGGGGAGACACCCGCACCTTGTATCTCCTTCCCCTTGCACTTGCAGCTAAACAGGGAAACCCCCCCCCCCACCCCTCATTTCCTAGGCCTGGTCAAAATCATGAATGGACTGTATCCATTCATTGATACATTCATTCACTTTGCCCCTAGCAGATATGACTGTATTCGTCCATTAATGCATTCATTCATCTTACCCCAGTGGAAGGGAGAAAAGACGTTATCCATTCGTTACAAAGTCCAGACCTAAAGTAACTACAAGGGACCCATGAGACTATATATACCCCTAGACAAAGAACCTAGGAAGAGAGAGAGAGCTTTCTTCCCACTTCGATTTTTCTCTCTGCCAGGAGCGCTGGTGTTTTTTTCTCTGTATTCTTTTCTGTAAAATAAATCTTGTCTCACCACTAATGTGTGATCTGTGAATTCATTCTTTGAATCTCTGAGACCAAGGACCTCAGGACCAATTTCTGAAGAAGAAATTCTGGTATTTAGGGGAGGACACAGGTCATAATGTCCACAGGGCTACACAAAAGGTGCAGGTAGTGAGGGAATGGAGACACCCACCCTAGTTTATTAAAGTTTCAGGATCCCCCTCCACATGGAGATAAATAACCTTGTCCTTGAAGTTTACAGCACTCAGGGCATGTACAGCTTCTAAATGCTTCAACTGCATGATTGTTTTACCCAGCTAATTGCAAGGAATTAGCTTAGAAGAAAACTTAGAACTTGCAAGTTCTTTTGCTTGCAAAGCCTTTGGTCTCTGTCCTGATGGGCACCCAAGCTACTGTAGCAGCTGCCCAAGAGGTTGCCTTGTTTGGCAGACCCCCCCACCCCACTCTGAAGCAACCAAACCTTTCCAGTCTCCTCCTAGTTGGCAAGTTAAGGGCCACCTCAATGTAAGCAAAAGCACAGGAAAAGGAAACCTTTGTCTCCAGATACCATCTTTTTTTTTCTCCTTTTCTCACTTCTGTTTCTGTTTCTTCTCTTTCTTTCTCTGTAACTACCTGGAATTCTACAGGCCCTGGAGTTCCTGAGGGACCCATTCTCAAGGTGGGATTATATTCTCCCAATCATTAAGGCCTTGGGCTCAGGCAGAGGCTGGGACTTCCAGAAAGGGGCCCTGGCTGAAGAGATGAGAAGAAAAGCATTTCTGAAAAAGGGATGACAGCTGAAAATCTGGCCTGGAGCTGTGCAGTGGCAAGGCAGGGAGCACTTTCAGGATGCCAAGCTGAAACTTCTGCTTATGCCCCTGCACTTCGTTACTCACCTACATATCCCTGGCTGTCAAGCTCATGTTCAGGGAGAATGACTCGGACAAAGTATCTGAAGCGGGAAAGAGTGTGAAGAATTTGTGAAAGGTGTAGTTGGGGGAGGCACGCATGGCACTTTGGCCTACAGACACATGAACAAATGCTCATCATCCTTAATCATCTGAGAAATGCAAATCAAAACTACTTTGAGATATCATCTACCTCCGGTAAGATTACCCCACATCACAAAGTCCCCAAACCAGAGATGTTGGTGGCTGTGGAGAAAAGGGAACACATTGCTGGTGGGAATGCAAACTAATACGCTCCTTTTAGAAAGATGCTTGGAGAATACTTAGAGATGTAAAAATAGACCTGCCATTCAATCCTATAATTCCTCTACTAGGTATATATCCAGAAGACCAAAAATCACAGTATAACGAAGATATTTGTACCAGAATGTTTATTGCAGCCCAATTCATAATTGCTAAGTCGTGGAAGAAGCCCAAGTGCCCATCAACCCACGAATGGATTAAATAATTGTGGTACATGTACACCATGGAATATTATGCAGCCTTAAAGAAAGATGGAGACTTTACCTCTTTCATGTTTACAGGGATGGAGCTAGAATACATTCTTCTGAGCAAAGTATCTCAAGAATGGAAGAAAAAATATCCAATGTATTCAGCCCTACTTATGATACTAATTTATAGCTTTCATATGAAGGCTATAACCCAATTATAGCACAAGAATATGGGGAGAGGGGCAAAGGAGGGGAGGGGAGGGGAGGGAGAGGATGGGTGGAGGGAGGGTAATCGGTGGGATCACACCTACGGTGCATCTTAGACGGGTACAGGTGAAACTTACTTAATGCAGAATATAAAGGTCTTAACACAATAACTAAGAAAATGCCATGAAGGCTATTTTAACCAGTTTGATGAAAATATTTCAGATTATATATGAAACCAGCACATTGTATCTCATGATTGCATTAATGTACACAGCTATGATTAAAAAAAAAAAAAGAGTGTGAAGAATTTGTGGAAGGTGAATAGCTGGGGGAGTGTACGCATGGCACTTCCTTCCCAGGGTTTTCTTAGAATTCACCAAGTCTGCAGAGGTGGTCATGAATCTGTGTGTGGCACTGGTCCCTATCCAAGCATTGCTCCTTATTGCCAGAGTGTGACAGGTTTAGCAGCCAGTGGGGACAGGAGTCCACATCTGAACTGCATATGCAAGGATTATCCCGGTCTCTCTGTGTCTTCTACCCTAGAAACCTGACAGAGGTCTAGCTTTAGTTCACATTTATATTGAAATTTGCCCATGTCCTCTTGGAAGTTGGATGCTTTCATAATTCTACAACATTGTGAAATGCTTAGACATCAGGAAACAAAACCTACAATTAGAGAATAATAATACATTTTAAAATAACTAACTGGATTCCGTGTTAATTTTTATCTTAGCTGATGGCTAACATCCCCCATAACAACCAGGGGGTCAGGTTTCCCTTACTCATTTATAAGTGATTTCTAATAGTTTTAAAATAAGAATTAACCGTATTAAAGCTGGCCTAAAATGTGAGCTTCTGATCCAAGATATATCTCTGGACTAAGTTCATCCAGTTTACAAGTTCAGAGACAAGAGCTAATTTAATCAGTGTTTTCATCTGCTTTAAACATCATTAACAATAATGTGGTATGTGTACACGTACTACATTGCTGCAATCATGGCCCCCAGTGAATAATGTCCCTCTATCTTCACTCCTTTGCAATGTGACTTTGGTTCTTCTCTCTATTTTTATTTTTTATTTTATTTTATTTTTTTTTGTTGAGACAGAGCCTCAAGCTGTCACCCTGGGTAGAGTCCCGTGCCATCACAGCTCATAGCAACCTCCACTCCCGGGTTCAAGCGATTCTCCTGCCTCCGCCTCCCAAGTAGCTGGGACTACAGGCACCCACCACAATGCCTGGCTATTTTTTGGTTGCAGCCGTCGTTGTTGTTTGGTGAGCCTGGGCTGGATTCAAACCCGCAAGCTCAGGGGTATGTGGCTGTCACCTTAGCCGCTTGAGCCACAGGCGCCGAGCTGTGGTCCTTCTCTCTAAATCAAGAGGTGGCATCCTTTTCTCTACCCCTTGACTCTGGGCTGGCCTTATGACTTGCTTTAAGCCATAAAATGCAGCAGAAATGACTTTGTACAACCTCTGGGAATAGGTCTTAAGAAGTTTAAGAAGAATTATAAATTCCATTTTCTTTTTTTTTTTTTAACTTTATTCAAATTAAAGGGTACAATATTTAGGTCCCATTGTTCTCAGTTTGAGGGTAAAGTTCCATTTGTAGAAGAGCCCCTCCCCCAGGGGCGTGTTATCCATCCTCACAACGTGCACAGGAGGTGAGGTCCCGCCTCCTGCTCTCCCTCCTTCTGCCCTATCTCCTCCTCCTACTCCCCCCTCCCACGTCCCTGTACCCCCAAAGTGGACTATAGTATTGTTTTATGGTTCTTTCTTGTGATACTTTACTAAGAAGAATGTATTTCAACTCTACCCAGGTAAATGTAAAAGATGCAAACTCTCCATCTTTTTTTTTTTTTTTTTTTTTTTTGTGACAGAGCCTAAAGCTGTCACCCTGGGTAGAGTGCTGTGGCATCACAGCTCATAGCAACCTCCAACTCCTGGGCTTAAGTGATTCTCTTGCCTCAGCCTCCCAAGTAGCTGGAACTACAGGAACCCACCATAACGCCCAGCTATTTTTTGGTTGTAGTTGTCATTGTTGTTTGGCAGGCCTGGGCTGGATTCGAACCTTCCAGCTCTGGTGTATGTGGCTGGCACCTTAGCCGCTTGAGCTACAGGTGCTGAGCCAGTCTCCATCTTATTTAATGGCTGCACAATATTCCATGGTATACCACAGTTTGTTGATCCATTCATGGTTGATGGGCACTTAGATTGCTTTCACAACTTGGCAATTATGAATTGAGCATAAAGTCCACTTTCAATCTCTTAGAACACCCTGCATCTACCTGGTGAGAGAAGCCCTGCAAACAGCCATACCAAGACCTCAGACACTCGAGGCCATCTAGACCCCCTGCCTCCCAGGTGTACCCAGGAGAAACTGGTAGAACCATGAGAAACAATACAATGTTGCTTTAAGGCATTAAGTTTTAGGGATGTTGTTCTGAAGTAATAGATAACTAATATAAACAGCATCTTAAACAGTGACAGAATGGGGTGTTTTTCTATAAAAGTAGCTTTCCTCTCTTAAAAGAGATGGGACATTTCCCAACTTTTCAGAGCAATAGGGTAGAATTTTCACCTTTGAAATAAGAAAGCAAAGTTGTTGAAGCTAGCCTATGAATTTAGATTTGAATGCTAAGATTTTGGGGGTTTTTTGAGACAGAGTCTCATTATGTCACCCTCGGTAGAGTGCTGTCACAGCTCACAGCAAACTCAAACTTTTGTGCTTAAGTGATTCTCTTGCCTCAGCCTCCCAAGTAGCTGGGGCTACAGGTGCCTGCCACAACGCCCGGCTATTTTTTGTTGCTGTCGTCAGTGTTGTTTAGCTGGCCTGGACTGGATTCGAAGCCGCCAGCCTCAGTGCATGTGCCTGGCGCCGTAACCACTGTGCTACGGGCACCGAGCCTTGAATGCCAACATATAATAATCTTTACCCACTTCAGACACCCAAGGGGTTTGATTGAGGCTAAAAGCTAGTCAGGAGGGAAGAACAAGAGACAGAAAAAGGACCGTTGCTTCTCATTCTGTCCTCACTGGTCCTTTGCTCGCTTCAGATTCCAAGGAGTTTCAATCTTCCCTCTTTTGTACTTTGCTGCTTTTTTGCATTAGCAAAATATGCTTTCCCTTTTTTCTCTTTCGATGGGAATGCCTCCTCTGTTGCAGCTCTCTCCACGCTAGTAGATCTGTGCTGTTTCCAGAAAGATGTATTTTCCTTCTACTTTTTGGTCTCCCTCTGACTTCATGATCTTTCTTGCAAGAATTTAAGTTAAAACTTGTCTCTCCAAGTCAAGATTGGGAAGAACTTCTTTGCTGTTTTAGTGGAAAAGAAACCATGTGATTGGACAATACTCCTTTCAAATTAAAGCATTTGAAATAGAATTTATTCCTCTGTCAGAATTTGGGAAGCAAATACCTAGACAAAACAAACAAACAAACAAAAACCTGAGTCGAGGAATTACTGTCCATAACTGTGTTTTTCAACCTTTTTCATCTCGTGGTACACTTGAATCTATAGTTAAATTTCCAAGGCACACTTAAATTATATTGATAAAAAAAAAAAAAAAAAAGAGTAGGCCAGGCTCTTTGGCTCATGCCTGCAATCTTAACCCTCTGGAAGGCTGAGATAGGTAGATTGCCTGAGCTCAAGAGTTACCTTGACCAATTTTTAAAAAAAAAATGTGGTGTGGGGGTCGGTGCCCGTAGCACAGTGGTTACGGAACCAGCCACATACACTGAGGGTGGCAGGTTCGAACTCGGCCTGGGCCAGCTAAATAATGACAACTGCAACTAAAAATAGCTGGGCATTGTGGTGGGCGCCTGTAGTACCAGCTGCTTGGGAGGCTGAGGCAAGAGAATCGCTTAAGCCTAAAGAGTTTGAGGTTGCTGTGAGCTGTGACGTCACAGCACTCTACTTAGGGCGACATAGTGAGACTCTGTCTAAAAATATATATGTATTTTTTCATGTGACCAATTGCAGTAAGCAATCTACAATTTAACCAGCATTTCTTTTTATTTTTTTATTTTTTTTTATTTTTTATTTTTTTTATTTTTTTTTGTAGAGACAGAGTCTCACTTTATCGCCCTGGGTAGAGTGCCGTGGCGTCACACTGCTCACAGCAACCTCCAGCTCTTGGGCTTAAGCGATTCTCTTGCCTCAGCCTCCCGAGTAGCTGGGACTACA
>CAUYON010205650.1:0-15104 GCA_963573935.1 Arctocebus calabarensis | reverse complement strand
ACAAAAATGATTTGGAAAAAAACATTGGCTCTAAAATCCTAAACAAAATGAGATTGAGGGAGGGTAAATGGTGGGATCACACCTATGCTGCATATTGCAAGCGTACATGTTGGATTTATTAGTATAGAGTATAAATGTCTTAACACAATAATTAAGTAAATGAGATGAGCTATATATTAACCAGGGTGATGTAAGTGTTCCTAATTCTATATGAAATCAGCACATTGTACCCCATAAATGCATTAATGTATACATGATCTATGTGTTTATGATTTAATAAAAAAAAAGAAATGCACACCATAGAAATTTATAAATATTTAACTAAATGTCTAAACAGGGTAAAAAAAAATACAAAGTGAAGTCATTCAACCTATTCCACAATGAATTTAACAAAAGTAAGCTTTGTTAAAAGGTGTGGGTACCATAATGTATTAAAAGCAAGGATAAGAAGATGTAACACATGGCATAAGAAAACCTTGACCATGGTACTACTGGACATCAAATTTATTTCTGAGCTTCTTGGTTGACAATCCAGAACGAGAATCATGGCAACTTCTTAGCCTCTCTTTCTCTAACCACCATCACTCCCACAAATACTAGGTAATCAGAGGGACACACTTTTAAAAATCCCAGTAGTAAAGGCAAAGATGAACTTATCATGGAGATCTTTATATAAAGACTATTAAAATACATAAAATTCCAAGACATTTTCTATGCTGTCCATCTCTGATATTGAAACTCATTTTTAAAAAGCATCATATTAAAAGCATAATGTAATGAAGGCATTTTAATAAAAAGGAAAAGATGTTGTGATTAGGGGAGATAAATTTCTGGTCATATAATGTGATTAGAAAATTTAGAGAAATTAATGATTAGACAATTGCACTTAAATATCAATGCTTATTCTCCCTGGTCTCTCAGATATGCTAGATAAGAAGCAACTTGAGCTTGCAGTCTGTAGCTAGTATCTGAAACACAATGTTTTATAAATGTTTTATTGAAATATGCAAATGGCAGATACGTAAGTAACAAAGGGAACATTGCTCTGAAAATGAAATGAGCCCATTTGTACTTTGACCAAATGAAGTGTGACTATCTTTCTACATGTCAGGCAGCCAAAGTATCTGTAGAAAAAAACTAATGTTTGCAGAAAGAAATTTTGAGTTTGTCTCAGTTCTCAAAGGAGACGAAATGAAAGTCAATCTAATAAAGAATCAGTAACATAAAAGAACATTTCCTCCTCTCCATTCACCTTCATATTCTCCTTTAATTAAGTCTAACTTCCCTCAAGCACTACTACTCAAGATAATTACTAAATAGCCAAAATTAGTATTTCTATCTTGCTTAATTAATTAAGAATGTTATTGTCCATTCCACAAGGAGAATCTTCAAATGTAACTTCATTTTTAGTCTTCACAGTCAAGTCTAAGACACCCCCCTCACCCCACTGGGATGTCAGAGATAAGATTACAGATTTTACAGTATAATATAAAAACAACTGTGGGAAGTGTGTATCTATTATAACTGTTTCTGTTATCTTTAAGCCTAAGTGTACTTTGTGATTTCCAGAAGAGAATGATGATTGCATGGTAGTTTTTGTTTTGTTTTGCTTACGCTTTAACCCATTTATGTTGGAGGTTAAATTTTTTTAATTTTTTGCATTAAATTCATATCTGTTACCCAGAAAAATTCAAGGAACAAGAATTTGAAGAGAAAACAAATTTATTATATTCCATTACTGAGTTAGTTGGTGTTCCAACAATGGAACATTTGACAAACCCATTGCTACATTGTACATAATGCGTAAGATCATGTTTCTTATCTCAGGAGGTAGTGACACCTGCTATTCAGTATTATAATTCAACAGAACACCTCACATAGAAGGCAACATCACATTTTTCACACCAAAAAATGGTATTTTTATGATATTCAGCAACTCTGTTTGCATTCCCTGTTTGACTATCACATGGCTCATGCCATCATAACATGAGTCAATGTTCCACTTCTGAGAAGGTCTTCTTTAGCCATGCTCTGGAGGATGACCAGGGGTCTCCAGATAATGGCATACTATGTCGATGAAACTCCAGAAAATCGACTGGCTCTTCATCATATGTTTAATGCAGTTGCCAAGCATTTTGTAAGATCAATTTGAAACAAAACAAAAGAGGGCTTGACTATCATTTCTTTCCAAGGATTGATGCCCCAAATTTACCAATATTGTCATCAGTGCTGTTTATGTCTCCCATGAAATGGTTACACACTTTGATTGTGCTTGGCTGCTGAACTTGCATCTTCTTTTTCAGTTTCTGCAAATAATGATTGACGAGACCCAGGGGATTGATACCAGCACCAAACAAGCCGACAGTGACAACACTGTTATCATTCCATCTGCAGACGGTATTGCCTTTGCCATCAACTCAATAATGAAATGTGCTCCATTCTTTGTTCTTCAGAGCCACATCTGATTCTTGTGGAGCATTATCAGTGAGGTCCTTTCTCATTGCACCTGTTGCCTGATGTTCCACTGAACTGAGCTTATCCGGAAGTGAGATACAGGTGAGAAGTTATTGAATACAAAATGGTGTTGTCTGGGCTGTGCCTTTATAAATGCCTCACTAAACTGAGGACAAGTGATGCACCAAAACCCCCTTCCTCGTGTTTGGTATTTGGGTTTTTACCTTGATACTGCTGGAACCAGCTAACGTAGCTCAGATGTGCTGCACCACACTCAAATTGACAGCCAGACCAAGTGGGCTTTCCTCGAATAAATTGTTTGCACCAGGGATAACCAAAATAAGGAACCATGCATTCATCAAAGCTGAAATTTGTTTCATTTGGAAGAAATTTCATACTTCTCTCATTGAGTGTGCTTATAGGAGGTCATAACTTGGAAAACTTGTCCATTGGGCCAAATTTACATTGTCAGCAACATGCAAATTAGAAAGTACAAATTCAAAGGGGTGGCATCTAATGGCCACACTAACGAGCACATTATGCATGTCTGTTCTCTGTTCCCAGGATATACACCTTCTAGGAACTGAGACAGAACCACTCAGGAAAATAATTCCCAGAAAACATTTGAACTGAGGGCCAGTCAAGCCCAGATTTACTCCGTTACCTGCAGCGTATAAGATGGAGTACATGACAATGAATTCAACGACCTCGTCATCAAAGAAAAGTCTGAGAGTTTCTGTGGGAGTTCTCATTTTGGTGAAAAAATCATTTGATGCTTCTGTGACTCCACCTGCTACAGGCTGTGCTGTTAGGGCAGCTTTTTCCCACTTGCGAACAATGTTGCTCATTTTCTTTTTCTTTGGTGGATGTGGTGGCTACGCAGTAGACATAGGTGGAACTCCATCCTTGAGAGAGTCATCTCTGGGGGCATTTGAGGGACCTTCTCAGTCAGACTCAGCGTCACAGCCATCTTGAATAAGGTACCCAGGTGCACTACAAAGAACCCGGCAGGTTATCGACTGCTCCACCCTCTCCAGCTCCGGAGTCCTCAGCAGAAACAGGTTCTGTAGCATTTCCAGGTGGTTGTGTCACTACTGTCCTTGCTTCTATGCTGTCACCTATATCTAACAGGCCAGTTACCTCATGGAAACTTAGAATTTGAGGCATCTTGAAACTTGTAAAGTGATTTTAACTAAAAAAAGGGAAATAATATGAGTTTTGCCCAGTGCTCCAAAAATGGAACACGCAAAATGTCAAACCCATAACTAATAAGGCAATAACTGCTTCTGTACTTTCTTTTTACCCACAATAGCATAAACAGTAGAAAACTAATAGAAAAAAAATAACTACTATAAGATGTAGTACAGTAGTTACATTTACCTGTCTTTGGATGGGATCTTCAAAACTTCCAAAAATTCACATCACTTTTTGACAAGCTCCGAGCACTCCAGCTTCTACGGCAGTGATTACTCTGTACACCATGTGATAACATGGCAGACGTGTGAAAAATCATTGAGCAACAGGATGTGAACAACTCCAAGGTCACCACTGTTCCAATACTGGATCATGGGGCATAAGAAAGTTAAAAATCACAAACCACACACTATTTCTTTTATTGTAGGGATTTAATGGGCATGTGTGTGCTGACCTCGAAAGTGAATTATGTTTTGTAGCATTATTACATTTGGAAAATGAATTCTGAGTCCAAATAGACATTTTTCATATGAACTTTTGAGATATAACTATCTATATAGATTTTTATTTTATGTGCTTTATTCACAACTTTACTTGATAATTGATTGAAGAAGCATTAATACATGTCTACTATATTTCAGACACTGAGCTGGGCACTTAAATGCATGTGTTTCGCCAACCACGAATCTGTCCATTGAAGACTCCCATTAGATGTCGAGAAGACACAACAAAAATGATTTAAAAAATTATTAAAAGTATGTTCAAAATGTCTGGAAGCAGATGTGATTAAATGATTAGTTCTTCTTTCATGAAACTGGATAAATTTTCCCAAAGAATGGAAATTGTATTTGAAGTGGGCCACCAAGAGTCAGGAGGGACTTTCCAGGCAGGAGGCTTTCTAGGAGAGTGAACCCACAAACAAGAGATGAGGAGTGTGAATGGGAAGACGCCTGTATACAGAAGAGAAAGCTAAAGAGAAACGGCCTGTGGAAAAGCTTTCAGACAATATACCGAGGGGTCCAGGGTTAGTACTGTACCTCCCTGGGACCCAACAAGGGTTTTTGAACAAGGAACTTACACAATCAGATCATCACATCATAAAGATCAATCGGGGCAATGCCACAGAAGAGTGTAGATGCTGCTTAAAAGCACACAAGGATACATTAACCTCTGAAATCAATCTCCTTTGATTCCTCATCACAATAACTCTCCCATGTCCAAATGTGCTTTTACTTATCTGCTGAAACCATAACAACCTTGAAAAGTTTAAGTTCATACATCAAAGACAGATGGGTTACCATTGTGATTCTCTTCAACACATGAAGAGCATTAACTTCATGGCTAAGTTGATCATTGATGATTTTATTTTTAAATATGCATCTTCATCTGGGATATATCTTAGTCCTTTAGCCATGGCTGTAAGCATAAACAGGCATTTTTCCATTTTTAAATCTCTTCTGTGGTTTTCACAGTGAAGTTTGATCAGTGCAGAAGCCTGGAGCTTTTATCACCAACCTCTTCCACACTCACATGTGACCAGGTGGGTGGTGGTGCCTTCTTAAAGGACTCCAGGCTGCACTTCTACCCACCTCCCCCATTTTGTCTTTCTGAAAGCACTCACATTGAGGAAAAATCAAAACATGGCACAAATAAGGAATCAGGAAAAAGAACCATTTGCTGACCAGAAAATACCAATACCCGAGGAAAATAAGTACAGGTAACTAAGACGATGTTGCAGCCAGCACCACACACATTAAGAACAGGAAACAAAGCCTGGCCTGAACTTTACAGCACCACTGCCTGCTTTCACCCCTAAGAAACCAACCCCGACACTCATAGAGCCATAAAGAAAAAACTCTTCAATGGGCCAGTAGGTCACAGTGAAACTATTAAGGGCACTGTTGGCAAACACCAAGGACACTTTGGCTAAGACAGCGAAGTAATCAGATTCAAACTACTCATCACCACCTGCTGCACATTCCTGCCTCTTCCTGCCCCACCCCCACCCTTCACCCTGAGAATCCAAGACCACACAGGAAATAGAACCAGGACCCATGAAAGCCGTTGTTCTGCTGGGCAAAAGCTGAAAGGAAGTCACTGGAGATCTCAGCCAAGAACACTTTCACACTTAATTCTATGTTCTTGTTTGGAAGGGTACATTGCTATTTGTTCTGTGGTGGATTTTTTTGTTGCTGTTGAGAACTTAATTCTTTCCCACTTACTATCAGATTTTTATTTTCAGAATAGTTCAGATTCACAGTATGTAGAACCCAAAAGAAAGGTACAGAGAAACCCCCATTATCTCAAATCCAGACCCCTAAAATGAAGTAATAAAATCAAGTAATACAGCTGGAAGCCAAGGTCAGTCTTAGCTTCAACAGCCACTTACATGCAGAAAGAATTACAGATTCTCCTTCCTGGTGTCATACTAGATGTGTATTCCTTCCACAGACCTTAAACTAAATTCCAGATCTGAAAAGTCCAGATTATCCCTTAGTCCCACTTAAAGGTCTTCCACCAAGAACACACCTCCTGTGGGCGGTAGGAAGGTGTTATTTCAGAGTTTTGTCAACATCTCAGTCTTCCAAGAAGTCTAAGGTGAAATCTCTGACAGTTCATTAATGGCTCTTAAAAAGAACATAAATTTTCTAGAATTGCTACCTTGAGGATAGGTACTTAGGGAAGATAAACTGGGGAGTTTTATTAACGGGGCTCTCTTAGAAAGTGAAATACACCCAGAGAAGAAGTAATAAGAAATTTGAAAGGGGGAGCAAAATATTGACAAGTTTGATTGGACTTTATATTTGTCTTCTGGCTCCTTCTAATATATTAGTTTTGTCTGTTTAATGTTTTATGATGCCCAGTTCAATACCAACATCCATTCTTGCCCTTAAGTTTTGAGTTTTAATTAGAATCAATGGACAGATTGTTTTTTTAGTCTATCCGTTCATGTTATTTTCAGTAATTGAATAAAGCTCTTAAATTCTACTGCAAATATCCTTGGATTTCAATTATTTTTTCTTACTTAGTAGACACAGCAACACATATTGTTTCACTTACAAACAGTCCCTTAATAACTTCTATATATTTAAATACCCAGCACCGATTTATTTATTTCCTCTTTTTAGAAAGAGATGAAACAATGATGTCTTGGAAGGTTAAGGGAAAAAGAGTAACATAAAATAAAATGTTACAGAAACCAAAATTGCTTGGAGATAATGTTTAATTCAAACGAATTAAAAACAGAGACTATAAGGAAGTCTGGGCTTCCTATTACAAGTTGATATTGAAAACCGAATATCACTAACAAATTTAGTGTAAGGAAAGGAAAGTTAGCCCCTTTCTACTTGGGTACTTGTAAAAGAAATGCATTCTAAAATTGTTTTTAAGAAATGATAATATATTACATATTTATTAAGAGAGTGTAAATACTTCCTCCAAGGGGAAAAAACAAATTAGACAAAACCTTTTGAGGGGGTTGAAGTGACTAGATCCCTTAATATCTTTGTTCACAAAAGAGAATGTTTATTATTAAAACTACCTCTGCGTGCCTGTCATCCAGGAAACTCTTACAAGACACCGGTGGGAATAGAAATGGGGGAGGGGGTGCAAGCTGGATAATAAAAGAGGAAATTGAATTGCACAGTTTTTATTAATTCATCTATTTTTAAAGCCAGCAACACTCCACCAGCTTGTTGCTTCCCAGCACGCGCGCGCACACACACACGCACACAAACACACACACCCCGCGCGCCCCGCACAGCCCGGATTCCTGCGGTCCCCCGCCCCCTTGCAGTCCCCCTCCCCCAACAGCCCCCTCCCCCGGCGCAGCTGCGTCCGACCCTCCCGCGGGGCCTCCGCGCACTCCCCCGCGACCGCGTCACCTACCCTGCTGGGAGCGCACGACGAACCCGAGACCAAGGACGAAGCTCCCGGGACCCGCCGAGAGGAAATGAGCAGAGCACCAGGGCCAGCGAGGCTCCTCTACTTCCCACGGCCGGGGGCGGCGCGGAGCCCCATTCACCCGGCCGCTGCCGGCGCTGGTTTTGGGGGGAACTCGCGGCCGCCGAAAGAGCCGCGGCTGGCGCTGGGAAGCCGCGGGGACTCCCCCCGGGCGCGCGCGCCTCGCCGCCCTCCTGTCCCCGCCGCAGCCTTGACAGCTCCCCTGGCCTCCCGGCCCCTCTGGAGCCCCGCTGGCTTTCACCCCGGGCTGGGCTGAGTTGCCACATGCACTTGAGAAACCCTAGCAGTTGCGCAAAGAGTCCCAGAAGTTAGAAAGAGTGACTGGGGGTGAACGTGTAAATATACAGTACAAGAGGCTGGAACAACTGAGCGGGCCAGCCCTCGGACGCAGCCGGGGGTTTCAGATTTCATTTGGCAACTGGCAGCTTCGCAGGACTCTGGCCGCGCTACCGGGGAGGCGGCAGGGGCCCCGCCTCCGCACCCCTATCACCCCCCGCCTCCCCCACCCTGACCCGCCCATCCTCCGCCTCTACCCGCATCCCCGACACCGCCAATGACCGGGCGGAACCGCCTGCCTGGTCCCTCCGCAGGTGACATCGCTTGTGTACTGTCATGTGCCTCAGAGATACGCGCAGGTCACACATCTAAGGCCGTGAGTGGAGGAAGGATGGGAATACAGGTCTTCTGCTCTGAAGCTCTGGGTAGACCTCCACACACTCTCTCTTAAATCTGACCCTGGTCCTTATTCCCAGAAATGCATATTTAGCTGAATGCCCTCTAGTTAGAGCATTAGAGAAATTCCAAGTATAATTACCTCTTTATCGTGATTTAAGAGCTCTCAGAATTAGACAGGATGAAGGAAAAGACAGAGGAGGAAACATTTCGATAGTGAGGGCACCGCTTCCAACCATCACCAAAAAGCCTCCCAAAACAAACAAGCAAACAAAAGAACTATTTCAAACCGAAATCTTTCATTACAGTTCCAGTTCTGGTTACCTGGCGTACCAAGTCAAATGACTGCAAAAGCCTTAAAAAGATTTTCTTAGAAATCACCACCAGATATTTTTAATACACAAAATGCGTGTCTTCACTAGGGATCTCCAGTGGTATGGAAAAGAGCACATGTCCACTTTTAGAGACACCAAAAATAAAATGCTGAATGGAGACACTGATGTGTTTTTTCTTTTATCCTCCTTCTCCAGGTTTTTGGAGAAACCAATATACTCCATTTCAGACAGAAGTCCTACTAGAAAATTGCTTTTTTTGGCTAGAGAATTCTCAGTGCTTTAATGAATCAAATTAAGGTCTGTGGTGTGAGTGGTGTTTGCCATTTCCTTTTTAAAAATGTGTATGGAATTCTCAGCCAGAAGCAATGTGGCTTATTTTCTAGCTGATGGGAATAAGTTACCTTCACCAATTCACATGGGGGGGTGTGTTCTAGCAGCACCCTGGCAGGTGGCCACTGAGGGGCAGTTTTGGATGAAAGCTGGAGAACAATGAAATTAACTAGCATGAAATCTGCAGCAGCTTGATAGACTCTAGAGCCTCAAGAAGGTAAGTGTCAATAGGTGTGATTCAAGATTGTAATAAAAGGAACCTATCATAACAGTAATGTATTTCAGAATCTAACAAATATTACCATATCAATTTAGATTCAAAGTGATGCAAATTGAACTCAGTGCTATTCCTGGGTAGTCCTTGATCTAAAAGATTGACTCACTTCTAGGGCACGCCCCACCCTGTTTCCATATCCTTTTCCTTTCACGTCTTGTAGCTCTCTCTACACCCTTTCCATCTGCTAGCACTTCACTGATGCGAGTGATGCTCAAGCTAAAAGGTAAGGCGAGGAAGGTTACCACGTGGAGATTAGGCAATTGAAGGAGTGGGCAAGGAGTTATATTCACCAACACAAGCTCCGTCCTTCCCTCCCATTCTTCTGCAGAAAGAGAAAGGCCATTGCATTCCATTCCTAGAAGCTCCTTAGGGATTTAGCAAAGACTGTCATGAAAGGATAACCTGAACTAGAAAATGCTTAGTTGTTCCCTGGACTCTGACTATGTTACTCTTCCAAGCGCCATGGTTTACTTGGGAGACTTGCCTCATCAGTACAAATTCATGGATTACTAGGAGACTTGCCTCATCAGTACAAAAGACAGGCAAAGTGTGAGGGGTCTCAGTATTTACAGTATTGCCAAAATCCTAACATTTCCAACAGACTCTTAACAAACAATGCAGAATTTGCGTGGGTACTGGGATAAGCCAAGATCTGATTTTGAGAATCAGATTGTAATAGATGGTAATACTTCAAGGACCAGTGGGATTCCAGAGACCTAGAAATCTAATAGGAGGACAAGAGAAAGAGGATAAAGACCTCACTGTACTTGGACAAGTGATTTGAGTGTCAGTATTGCCAGAGCTAAAGACAAGAAAATCATCCGTAGACAAAGCCCCCCCCAAGAGCATTTCTAGGCCATTCCTTTTTTGTTCATTTCTGTTTGTTTGTTTGTTTGTTTAGAGAAAGGGTTTCTCTGTCTCCCAGACTAGAAGAGTGACATGATATTAGCCTACTGCAGCCTTGAACTCCCGAACTACTAAGCTCAAGATATCCTCCTGCCTTGGCCTCCTGTTTAGATGGGACTACAGGTGCACACCACAATTAATTTATTTTAATTTTTAATTTTGCAGATATAGGGTCTCACTATGTTGCTCAGGTTGGTCTCAAACTTCTGGCCTCAAGCAGTTCTCCCACCTCAGCCTCTGAAAGTGCTGGGATTACAGGCATGAGCCACTTTACCCAACCAGGATTTTAAAGGTGGGATTTAGTAAAAGAAACTTCGGCAAGAGTTTGTGCAAATGCTTTATCTAATATTTCAAATGTATGGGTAAAATGTCACTATTAAACACGTATAGATTTAAAATGTATTTTTCTAAGATAAAAATTAAAGTTTTCCACTAGATTCCTTGCCAAATTCTTTGAAGACCTTAGCACAAAATAAATCATTGTCATATAACCCAATTGTCCATTAATATCAGATACTGGGGCTCTTTAATTATGTTTTTCTTTTAGAAAAACATAAATTCCTAAGAGGGCAAAAAACACAGTAACAAAACTGAATAGTCAAGAATTGCCAAAATCCTAACATTTCCAACAGACTCTTACCAACAATGCAGAATTTGTGTGGGTACTGGGATAAGCCAAGATCTGATTTCAAGAATAAGAGAGAAGGCTATGCTTTAAAGCACATCTGTTTCTAAACTTCTGTTTTTGTTTTTTCTTTTTATTTCCTGGTGGAAGCTCCTTGTCTACAAAGTCTAGCTTTGTCTCAGCTAAAGAAGGTGGAAAGAGAAGGAGGGAGTTTCCCGCCCACCATCCTCAGACATTTTAGATCACGTGATTCAGGGAATGCGTGTGTATTACTGTTGTTAAAATGGTGGGCAGAACCAATCCAGCTAACTACCATAAGAAAGATAATGAAGGAGAGAAAGAGCAAAAGAAGGAATAACAGAAGACTCTGCTATGGCTGTGGATTCCTTCCTGCCTCTACAATTCCATCCCATGCCTGGGATCAGTGAGTGGCTTGGAACTGAACCACGTTGTGTGCCCGAGAGCACGGTATCAGCCGGCACTTACTTGAATGAAGGTAACGTTAGTTTTGGTGACAGCTCAAGTCACACTCCATCATCCTCCAGATGCCCATGAAATCCATAATTAAATGGGTTTTCAACATAGTGTTTCTTGATTTTTTTTTGTCTAATTACAAAATTAGCTCCATTCCTGAAAGATACTACAGAGAAGTATAAAAGAAGAAACTAAAACATTTCCAGGATCTTCCCATTAAAGGCAGATTTTTAACATCTTGAATGTCTAATATTTCACCTCTGTGTATGTGTCTTTCCTGTACCATGATTACTACCCAAAGCAAGATCTTTTTTGCCTAGACCCCAAATTCAAACCACACTTTTCCAATTAGTATGGTTTTCTTTGATGCTGTTGAAACCTAGACTCAGGAGTTTACTGCCTTCTGTTAAAGAACTATACTCTTCCTTTCAGAATAAGCAAATTTCCTCTAATCAGCTACCGGGAAAGTTTCTGCTTTTGTACCTGCAGCGGTTATTTCTCAATCTTTTGCTGTTCTAGAATTTTCTTGTGCTTGCTGACTCATAATTCCTCTCAAACAGCCTTTAACGTCCTGTCATTCAGATTTTAGCTGGCCATATCCTCTATTCTTTCTCTGCTCACCCATGAGTACAGGCACGAACACACATGAAGACACACACACACCCATACACCATGCACATTCTTAGCACACCCAGAAAGTGAGATATTTCTAAGACATAAAACTGTCCATGTATGAACTCAGCTCTTAAAATAACACTGGCATGAGATACATAATAGTTAGAAATCTAATTTCATTTGAATAACTGAGTAACAACAAGATGGGATTATTCTCAATACACAAGGCTTTTTGTAGATTTCAAGCTCATTCTCATTTTGGAATCTTCTCATTAAGCTTATACATGGTAATTTTGTAGATAATTAAATATTTCCATGGAAACAATACCACTCTTTTCCCAAGAATTATTTATTTACGGTCTACTTAGATTACACATATGACTTTAAAATAGTTTTCTATTGTTTTATACTCAAGCAGATAGAAAGTACATTATCCATAAATTCTTCACATTCACAATTTATATGTCTTATTACAGTGTCATGTATCGTCCAAGCTTTATCATCTATCTAGGCAATTCTCATTTCATCCTATTATCATCATATTCAAAGCTCTTTAAATAATGGCTATGTTTTATTTTTGCCTCCACTTCTATTCTCTTCCCCGTCTGTTTTAGCTAGTCTCAAATAATTTGAAAATCAAAGAAAAGGAAGTACCTTTACCTCCTTATGGATTTTTACTCCAGTCAAGATACAAATCTAAACTGTTAAAATTGCTAATGGTCCAGACACTAGGTATAACTAATTTGATCCCATGCTGAATCAAATGTTATTTTCCTGGTTTGAGTTATTGACTGGGGACTTCTGTGATGAGGGGCATTCCTTAAAGTCATTTAAAACCAACTGGATTATCAAAGACACTAAAATGTTTTATTATGACAGAATGTAGTCATAACCATAATTTAGTAAGCTATCTCTCATTAAAATGTGTAAAAGAATCAACATAACTCATTCAAATACACTAATATTAACAATAAAATAATACAAATATTCCTTACAGTTATTAAAGTACCTTCCTATTCATGATGCCTTTTCGTTGCAGCAATTCTATGAAAAATCTATCATTCTATTAAATTTTGCAAAAGAGCAAACAGAAACATTGTATACATGTTACTTAAAATCATATAAACTAAGAAATGACGGAGCTAAGACTTGACTCTAATACAAGAAAAATTGAAATTGTAAGCTGTGTTGTTAAGAAATAGAAAAGATACACAGAGACTGATGATGTAAGGAGCAGAGCTGGGGAGAACTAGTTTCTCAATATTTGAAAAATTACCAAACATAAAAATTCTGGAAAATCAATAAAAATTATGTGATCTTTGAACGATTTGCAAAATAAACAAGAGGATATTCCAAGAAGATAACCAAAGGGCAATTCAAGATATGGGCTATAAAGTAGACCCCACCCGTAAAAAAGGACTACAAAGTTACGAGGCTTTCTCTCTCTTTTTTTTTCTTTTCTCAAGTTCCTGTTTGAAAGTAGTAGCAAGCAAGTTTTGTGAAGCCTTACTTTGCAAGATTGGAGAGGTTAGGCTAGGGAGTAAGATCAGAATAAACTGGGGTTCAGGCTGAGGAGGACAAATGGTAGATTTTCTAAATGCTCAGCAATTCATCCTGATGTCTTTAAAGGAAAACTTTCTTCTCTGTGTGCTTTATTCAGGAAAGAAAATAGGCTTATAAATGATGACAGTGGGGAATAGTCCCATGATATGAAAATTTAGGCACCATTCAGCCTAAAACACAGCCCACATTTTCAAGAGGGGTACTTCTAAATGGAACAGTAGATGATTGCCATCAAATGTCTTCTGACCCAAACTTAGGGAAAATGATTCCATGTTCCTCAAGAAAGGAAATTGCAAAAAAACAAATGGCAGAGAACAAGACTACCCTTTGGGGAGCCCAATAAACTAATTCTAACTAGAAAAAGCCTCTCCTGCCTGTGTTGGTTGGGCGTGATGGTGCTCGGCCTCTGCAGAAGCAATCAGCCGCCAGAGCAGGATCAATCCCTGCCGAGGCCTTCAGGCCCAGGCCCAGGGCAGGCTAAAGTCACCCTGTAAGAGTGTAGACAGTGACGTTGAGACCTGTGGCAGGTCAATATCAGCAACTCCCAGGGAGCAGCGATAAGCTTCTCAGTGCTGTGAGGGAAAGGTAAGGGGCAGTGGGATGAAGATTTCTACCAGTCCTGTTAGTTGGAGACTTGGAGCTTAACGTCTAGAGCCTAGGCCTTAACCAGTACACAAACATTCATTGTTTATATAAATTTTACCCATATCCCTGACTCAAATACACCCTAAAGAATTAAAAGTACAGAGGGGAGGTAGTTAAACCCAATAATGGTAGTTCTATGAAGAAGAAGAATATAGGAGAAATGAGCAAATTTAAGAAAGTAGTTGATTGTCATGTACACAGGAGATGCTTCCTTTACACAGCACAGATGGTTTACCATCTCCGAAATGCCAGGCCTTGGGCTGAATGGGAAGACAAAACAAATCTGTGTCATTCAATCACTAAGAGCGGAGGAACTCAGTAAAAAGGTTTAGAGTGGATATTTTCATTTTTCTCTAAAGTAATGCAAAAATGATGCTGCAATGTGAACACTCATTCTTGGCTACGATGTAGTCTCTCACAGTTACTGGCATTCTCACAAGCACACGTAAGACTGATTTTTCATATGGTAATGTTACATCATCATTTTAGACAGACTCTAGACCAGATTTTAACCAGCGTGTAAAGATACTTTGACATATTTTACATTTTTGCTCATTTGCTCTTTAAATTCACAACATATTGCTATAAAGATCAGAAACAATGGACATGTTAACATGAAAATTTCCCAGGTGGAATTTTCTTAGCATTCATTGCACAGAATCTCTGGTTTTGAGCTGTGCAATAATAGAAAAATGCACTATTTATAAATAATGATGGAAATTTAATGATAGTATCAAATGCTTTGAAAATCAGTTAATTAATAGAAATATTGAAATAATATCTGGATTAGCTGAACACAACAGCAAAAACAAAATCTTTTGCTGTAATCAATAATTGTGTATGAAGTTCTAAAATAATATACATTCGTGTTGAAGATTCTCATACTTATTTCAATCAAAAGATGAAAAGTCACCTTTTTGGAAGGAAGTGTGGAGAACTCTCAAAGAACTCAAGCTAGACCTCCCATTTGATCCTGCAATCCCATTACTAGGCATCTACCCAGAAGGGAAAAAATCCTTGTATCATAAGGACACTTGCACTAGACTGTTTA